>JAZHYW010016710.1:0-13702 GCA_037355805.1 Ixodes ricinus
CTACAATAGTCAAGAGGCTTCTAATAAATCAGTAGGTTAAACATTAGCTCATGAGTCATTAATATGTCATTTAAGCCAACTTAAAGTTCATTGGGTGAAAAGGAACTCGAAATAATCAAGAGTAATCATCATGTCTATTCTGCTCATGATAATTCATTTGGTTGAATATTAACTCAAAGTATTTGAAACAGTCATCCCAATGTCAATTAGGCGGAATTAAGGTCAACTGGGTTAAAAGTAACATCCAGTAATCAAAAGAGTAATAATAATGTGAATTGAGCTGGTGGCATACTAACTCGAAGTAATAAAAAAAAAATCCCCGAAAAGTCAATTTGGCGGAAATAAAGTTCATTGGGTCAATACAAACTCAAAGTAATAATCAAAATGTCAGTGGACTTCATAAATAATCTTTAGAATATTACCTTAAAGTAATCAAAAGAGTTATCATAACGTCATTTAGGCCGCGTTAAAGCCTATGAGTCAAAAGGAACTTTAAGTATTCAAAAGAGTAATGATATTGTGAATTGAGCAAATAATGATAAACTGGTTACGTAATAATTCGAAGTCATCAAGAGAGGCAGACAATGTCAATGAGCTAACATAGTCTACTGAGTAAATATTAACTCGAAGTAATTATACTACTTTTCAGAACGTTAATTAAGCTTCTAACAGAACAATTGTTTGAATATTAGATCAAAGTAATCAAGTCATCAAGATGTCTATTAGGTCGAAATAAAGTCCATTGGAAGTTTATAGGAAGTTTAGGAAGTTTATAACTTCCTAAAGTAATGTTAAGTGTAATCATAATTTCAATTGTGCTGAATCAAACTCCATTGAGTCAATAGTAAATCGAAGTAATCAAAAGAGTGATCAAAATGGGAACTGAGCTAAGAATATATCACTCGGTGGTGTAAAAGATCCAAGTTATAGTGCGTGAGGATTATGTCAGCTCCACCAATATAAAGTTAAATTGGTCACAGTTACTACAAGTTACCGAGATGTCAATAATGCTGGTATAAAGTAAGTTATTTGACATATCCTTGGCGAAGATAAAGAATTACTACTAAGTTCATTTACTTCATTTAATATCAGTTGGGTGAATAGTAACACGGATTAATCGAGGGAGTAATCAAATTATTAGCTGAATTTATATGAAATTGCCTTTGTCGATATTAATAAAAAGGCATCCACTGAGTAAAGAAATATTTGATTTTATAAAGTTGTCTGTGTAGCTAACGGCTATATAACTAAAGAGTGATCAGAATATCAAATGAGCTTCTAGGAAGCTATATTTTTGTGAATAATTCCTCGTAGCACTTGATAGAGTAATCGATATGTTTGTAGAACTTTTATTATGAAATTGTGTTATGCATAGGTAGAAGTAATTAGAAGTGAAAGCGATTTTAAGTCAGCGGTGTCAATATTAGCGAGAAGTAAGAAAAAGTAATCACAAATTGCAATTGTACCTGAATCATCTGAATTAACTGTGTCAATAATAAGTCGAAGTAATGAGAAAGAGTAAACATAACGTTAATTCATCTAAATTGAATGCGCCACAAATACCTCGAGGTTACCAAAGAGAGTAATCCAGATGTCAATCGTGCGACTAGTAACTCCATGTGATCGAGCTAGTGATCAATATATCAAAGGTCCCCAACAAAATCTAACTTCATAAAATAATTACTCGAATTTTTTCAAAAGTGTAAGCGAAACACAACCACTGAAGACTAAAGCGTGCAGGTATATAATGCTGACTAAATTGAGAAGACCCCGGGATTCAATCGGGTAGCGCTGGGATTAAATTGAGTGGCACTTGGATTGAATTGACCATTATATCGATTAAAATGAATGGGAAAAACCTGTAGATACGTAGTACCGTATTTACTCGAGTAATAGCCGCACTAATTATAAACAAGGCCCTGGCTTCTACTTTCCCGCAAAGCACATATACAGCCAATCATCGCGCTGCGCATAAATAACATAGCGAATAACCAGGTCGAGAGCACGATTCTCCATACAAATGCAATCTTCATCGATGGTATCTTTAAGCGAAAACGTTATCTCTGCCCTGTAAACCGCTGGAGTCATGCTGTCGATCACGGTGAGGGGCAATCCGCGTGCTCCGCGGAAAAGCGAACCATCAGGTTTTTATCATAAACAGTGTGGCTATTACTGGAGTAAATACGGTATGTGCACTTCCCGGGGACTCCATATAATAGGTCAGATGACTATGCACAAACGAGAAGTAAATAGTGAGCAGAGCGGACAAACAAAATATTAGTGCGCCTTCCATTTTTTGAAACCTGACTGGAAGATTGGAAACGAGTTGAGGTACGGTGACCTGACACAAACTTTCTTTACGTTCTAGTGATGTTCTGCCGTCCTTGAAGTGCGAGTGTCTCTAAAAATACTTCGCGCGACGCACTGGCTTTTTGCCATAAGCATTCCTAATTTATTTCCAAAGGTGTCTTTTCCAGATTTGTCGCCCTTGACGTGGAACTGATGCTCGCTTTTGGTTTTCGTTTGCAGTCTATGCTGGACACTGATGTGCTTGTGTACACATGAAGGATCCTGCCTTCGATAGCCGCGCTTGCCTCACCATGCTTTCCTCTTTTTTTTTTTTTTGCTACAGAAACTCGCAACATTTTTATCGAACCTCGTATTTATTAAAGACTTTGTGCAAAGTTGGAATGGAGTGCTCTGTGGCGAAGAAATGTGTTTGAATGAATTCAACAATTTAATGAATGACGCAGACGTGAAAGAGCCAGACGTCCGTTCACGTCCACGACTGACGACAACATTAAGCGTACAGGTTGTTGCAACGACCTTACATTGCACCGTCCTGGACCTGACTTTCACCTATCGCGAACAGCAGCAGGGCCTTCTTTCACCGTCAAGACACGAATCACGTAAAAGGATCATCGTTAGAGCCAGGTGTTCAGTTACCCAGCCTTTCTGATTGCCGGTGCTGCCGATCTTCTATATGACCTACACATATCGCCAACACCTTTTTCGTCGTCAAGACACGCTTTTCCTACAATGATCACCAGAGCCAGGATCACCATTAGAGCCAGGTGGGAGACCACGGTACGGCGGGCGCCTCGGAAAGGGACAAATGAATTCGTCTCGCAACTTTAGAGAAAAGGGTGCTGCCGTCGCTTCCTTCTCAGCCCTGTTGCTGTTTGTGTGTGTTTGAGTGTGTGCTTTACAGCGAAGCCTACGAGGGCGGAGCATCTGGGATGAAGAACAGAACATTTCCCATAATTGTCTCTCGACCCTGATGCATGAATCTCCTTTTCTGGACATGAGGAGAAGTGTGCCTATATAAGGAACAGCGTACTCAGTGAGAAAAGTTCTCTACTTTGATTTCGTTTGCTCATGTCGCTTAGGCGACAAGTTTGTATTTCTGCGCTCTGTAAGTAATAATCTTCAACAGCGTAAATAAACCCGCTTTTGTGCGGCCAAAAAGATTGTTCCTCTGCTCAAACCCTGGCCCACTTACCTGGCTCGACGTCCCGGGAACCCCAGCCCAGAACGCAACAACTTGTTGGCAACGACGGGATCCTGGACTTCACGCTGACCATTGGTCGCAGTTGTGAGCACTCACCAGGCTTTAGCAACTGGGTAAGCTAGAAAACGTGAATTTTCTCTTTTTTTTTGTGCCTGACTATCTTTGACGTAACATGTGTTGCGGGTCACGATAGCAGTGTTGAGTGATAGCCAGATCTCTAGATGAACATGAATCTCAATTCGCTTCGTAGGTAGCATTTGATAGGTGTCTACGTTCGCAGACACCTATCAAATCCCTTCTCTTCACTTCTCTGACATGGTTGGATGTCAGGGAAGTGAAGAGGAAGCCACACCTGAGAGACTTCATTCGCGCCTTTAAGTTTTGCGAGGTTGAGCTCGTGAGGAGTGTGGGTCGCATAAGAGAGAGGGAAAGGCCTGACCAGGAGAACAAAGAACGCGAGTGTTGCGAGCGGGACCTCAAAAGGGAGTGTGAGCAGTGGGGGTGGAAAAGAAAAAAAATATGAAAGAATGAACCACGAGGTCGAGAAGATGAATATATATAGCTAGCATCTCTTCAGCAGGCGCAGGCGGTAGGCTAGCGTTGATGCTTCAACCAATGGTCCGTGTCTGGGAAGGGAAGGAGCTGAGGCTGGATACATCGAATTGACCGAAGACCAGCATATCTCTTCTGGCACAACCAACGCCGTTTTAAGCAAGGCCAACCCTAAGCCCGTGCAGTCGGAAGTTGAAAGTGATGAAGATCACGAATATGACCTACAAGAGCCTTTTCATGTATATATCTGATGGTTGTTTTCCTGAGGACAAAGGCGAGACTGTGGTGGAGACGACAGGCGAGACTGTGGTGGAGACGACGTCATGGGAGTCCAGCCAGCCCAAGTGGAGCGGTGCTATAAAGGAGAAGTCAGCGGATCAGCAATCAAGCCAAGATCCTGACCGCTGTGATCGGGCACCCGCACGGCTTCGAGAGCAATTCTTAATTGAGGTTTTGACGTGCCATGTCATGTAGGTATATTCCGACGAGTCGGAATATCACCTAATGAGATGGCCCATCAAAACCTCGATTGCAACGCGGTAGAAAAAAACATTTGATTTTCAACAGAGACTCAAAGCAGTGTATCTAGACTTTCAAATGAAATGTATTAGAAATTATACTCCTAGCATGGGTTTCTAGATAGAGAGCTCTAAGAGGGAAGACGGCAATAGGTTGCATGACATGTGGTCCGGATGTAACCGCTGTTTTGAGTGAAGGGGAAAGTGAGTGCAAGTGTCACTTATATGTTTGCCTATATACGCATGCAGGGTTCAGAAAATGCCTGCATAAAACCGTGGGAAGGAGTAATAACTGGTTTATTAAAAATGCGAAATTCGAGTATATGGTACACTGCCTTCGTGTCCATGGGGGACCTTGTACTGCCTTCGTGTCCACGGGAGACCTTGTACTGCCTTCGCGTCCACGGGAGTACTGGTAACCTATAAAGAAAAAAGATGCACAGTTACACATTGATCTGCTTATCTAAACTTCAATGTCCGAGCAAGGTATCCTGTTCACAGCGCAGCACTACCTCAGCGCTGAATCAGTATTACAAACCGGGACATCAGTCCTTTGTATGAAAGGAGGCAACTCAGAACACACGATACAAGCCATGGAAGTAGCAGTGACTCGTTGCCTTAACAGGGCTGAGTTAGCGCTGCACTGTATGTGTGAACCAGCCTTAAATGCGGAAAGTCACATTTAAAATTCCTACATTTTTGCTCACCCAGGCACTTAATTTACACACTACCTTGATAGTTTAATGAGTGGCACTAATAACATTGTCAGGGGCACCATGGTGCAAAAGTATATTTTGCCCCCGAGTCTGCGAGAATCAATCTCTCACTGTTTTTGCCGCCGCATTGCAGTCTTTTATTTTGGCTTTTGACAAGGTCTACCAAAGATAAGCGAGCAGATGTTGTCGCTTATGAAGTTTACCAAATTTGAACATAGAGAAGCTATGACTTATAAGCATCTCGAAGAATTAATATGGCAATTCGGGCCAATTGGTTCATGATCGTAGACAAGCGCCGCAAAAAACACATGGACAATAAGTGGTGGTAAACACTGGCGCCAGTGTTTTATGTCCACTTCTTGTCCCTGTGTATTTTTTTTGTGTTTGTTTACTATCTTGAAGAAGTATTTTTAATCACAACGGACAGGAAGGAAACGGTAATAGGGTTCTATGCGGATCATAAAGCCATGCTCCGAATGGGTGTGTGTCAACTGCAGCTTTCACAATCGATGCAATACACGAAGTTTGAATTATTGGGAGGATCGAGACATCAGAGGCCGAATTCAAAAAGCAAACTTACGATAAAAAATTGCGTATGACAAAACCCGAGAAGAAATCCGTATTAACGAAACATAATTGTCGCAACTTTTGTGTGACTTACAACGGAATATTACGACATCATCCAAAGTGTCTTACAAACTTCTTAGGGCAAACATGGCCGCACGTCACTTGGCTATTTCGCCGCGACCAGCAATGAAGTTAGAAGCGTGGGCAAGAGGCATGTGTTTTGCGCACTGTTCGCATGCATCCCTACTTGAAGCAGCATAAGGACAACGCTAAACTACACACGGAGGATTCAGCCGACGAGTCTGCCGAGCTGTCCATCCTGCCGGTTAGAGCTAACGAGGTGCAGGACTGCGATCAACGGCGAGACGCGCCAATGAATCAACGAAAGAAAATGCCACACAAATCTTCAGTGCACCCAAATGGATCCTTCACCTATGAATGGCGTGAACCTGATTTGGTGATCACTAGTGCCCCCTCGTACTTCAGTTGTGATTTTCGAAGTGGTGGGCAGCTGTGCGACTCTACCACACGAAAAGGCACATTCCTGACTGGATGTGCCTTTTAATGCGAAAGCATTATATGTCCATGGAGCGGAAAATCCGGCGTCCGGCGGCGTTAACCGAGTGGTACCAAATGCCAACAGAGGAATAAAAGAAAGAATAAAATGTGCTTCCACGGCTGAGATTCGAACCCGGTGCTGCTGTGTGAGAGCCGGGCATGCTAGCTGCTGTGCTATCTCAGCCGCTTCGGAATGCGGCATTACTCTCCCCTCAAAAGAAGCTTGTCCCATTACGGCAAAAGACGGCGTCGGCGTTGATGTGCCCGAAAGATGGTCATAAAAATATGTCCTCGGTTCGATGACATCACACTTCACGTGACGACATGACGTACCATGATGTGTGACGCCATATGATGTAACGTAAAAAAAATATTACAGGGGCACTTAGGTATCCCTACGTGGATTGAATGCGAAAGCATTGCCATTCCTAACAATAGAGGAAAAAAAAGGAAGTGTCGTTAGGAATGGCAATGCTTTCGCATTCAATCCACAAAGGGATACCTAAGTGCCCCTGTAATTTTTTGTGTGGAGTAGAGCTCAAATAAACGCCGTACGGTGCAGTATATCCACGATTAAGTTGCTGCTAGTCGTGAGGCTTAATGTTTTGCACCAACAATACCGTAGAGTTTTTCCTCGGTTGCGACGAAGCGCCACTGCGCTACGAACTTGCTAGAAATTTCTGCATATGCGACCGCTTTCTTCTGGAAACCTATGGCGACCTGCCACTCACTTTTGGCCAAAGAACAGTGAAAATACCAGATGTGAAAACAGCCATAACAAGCATTAAAGAAATCAAGATGGGGGTCATAGCATTAGCTTCCCAACGTGGCGAGACTAGCACAGGATTTCTGTTACTCGCCGTTTATAAGACAGGAGTCGACTTTTTCCGGTCTGATCTTGAAAACAAAGTTTGGTCCGGTTAATTTTGTAGCAGAAGGCCCGTGCTTTCCCGTTCGTGGGGTCATTTTCTCGGTTCAAAATATGATGCAGAGTCCTTCCCATAAAAATGCATGGGTGCCCGCTAGGACTCTTCGAAATGATTAAATTAACCGAGGTCGCGCTATACTCTGTTGCAACTCTAGAATAGCAGAAGCCCCTCCCACAAAGCCCTTCACTCTTTTTAATAAGCAAACACTAGAGAGGAGGAGAGCCGAGAGGACACTGCCAATCATGGCGAGCAAAGGGAATTGTGGGAGGGGCTTCTGCTATTCTATAGTTGCAACGGACTATAACAAAAGTTTACAGTACCATGAAAACAAAAAGACCAAGCATGCAGAGAAATTTGCAGGAAGTGTAGCAGGGACAAAATAGAAAAAAACTGCAGCTGCAATATTTACTCTTTAAATTTACCTCGACAGCACAGCAGAGACGACATGCTGGTCGTCAGCGCCTGGAGTGCCACCCCCTTGTACTGGGAGCACATGTAGTCTGAAACAAACAACAAACAAAAAATTAAATGCATGGACAATCCGCACATGCTGTTATTTCGCCTCATTGGCCGCTTCAGAGAAAGCAAGCATGCATACCGTTGTCCGACCATGTCAACTGCTGGCCGAAACTTCCTGCCGCCAGGATTAAGATATTGCTTGCGCTATAAAAACACAATTACACACTACCCAGCTGGCACGCTGAAAGTTCAAACATTGAAGAAACTAGCTCATAAAACTTCAATGTAAGAGCTACACCTTCTGGACGCTGCAGAAAAGTATGTTCAGTCTAAACCGTGGTGCACTGCAAGGCTGCTTTACCTCAGCCACCCAGGCAGCACACCGTATTGGGCCAACATTGGATTTAATGTGGCAAAGAATGGCCCAACAATGGCCCAATGAGCCATATGTTTCCCAATATTGGAATCACATTGGACAATAATGGACTATCAAAGCCAATGGTTTTCCAATATTGGTAATTCGTTGGCATAGGCTGGTCAACATTGGACTGTCAAAGCCAATAGCTTTCCAATCTTGGAAATACGCCGGCATAAGCTGTCCAATATTGGACTGTCTTAGCCACTGGGTTTCTGATATTGGCTTTACGCCGGCATAAGCTGTCCAATATAGACCCTTTTAGCAATGCCGCGCCATCTAGCGGCGCCGATTCCAAACTATGCGCACTCGCCGGGAGTGGTCACGTGCGCTGCTCCGGCCGGGCCGCGGCCGCCATTATGTGGTATACGGTCGTAGAGGCCAGTACTCTGTAGTTCCCGCATAGCGCCTTTCCAGATGCGTTTTGATTGCTGTGCGGCACTGTGCAAGCAGAAAGGCGCGAAGGATAACCTCCCAAACAAAACGAGGTTTACTGTTTTGCTGCAAAAATACAGCTGTCAACAAATCAATGCATCAATATCAACCCCAATTTGTTAAGTGCGCGCTCCCTACGCTCAAAATGAATTAAGTCAGGATATGCGCGCGTGCACGAGGATTCATTGTGACCGCTCGCGCAGTAAAAAACAAAAAAAACTATCATAGCAACGAGCACACGCACATAGCTCTTCCCGAGGATTCGGGCGTGCCGTATGAGCTATTCTGAAATTCGGGTACTGTTTTCATGTGTCCCGGTTTTTTCGTCCCCGAGTGATCCGTTTTTCGAAGCAACCGAGAAATCGTTATAAAACGTCAAGTGGGGAAACATAATAACACGAAATTTACGAGGCTTTAGGCTGAAGCCGTTCAGTCACGCTGGCTACCTTTCGAACGTTGCTGGTAGTCGCCGCTTCTTGAGGCAACAAGTTATTCCAAGTACAGTGTAAACGACGTAATTTTCGCGAGGACTTAATTTTCGCGAATTTCGCGACTTAAGAAATATCGCGAAAAATAAATCACGCAAATAAATTACCCTACGGTAAAGAATACTAAGCGTACCCCTCCAAATCGCGAAATATTGTGCCCGCCAAATATTCCCGAAATTCAAACTTCGTAAATTTGGCGAAATATCAAGACCTCGAAGATAAATTTAACAGTATTTGCTTTCAACGATGTCGAAAGGCCTAAGAGAAACGAATGTCGCGTCGAAAACTGCCACTGCCGCCGAAGCTGAAGACGCCATAAAGGACGCGATCGTGCAAACGTCGGCAGCGATGGCGTCACAAAAGCAACTCAATCCTCGATGTAAACCGCATCGCGAACGAAGACGCGAAAAGCGGCTCTATCGCCGATGTGGACAGCGTCGCCAATAAAAATGCGAAAACCTATACTCAGTCGCCGATGTAAGAACGAAGCCGCAAAAAGAAAGTCGCCGTTTCGTGCGAAGGTGCCTCCAAGTAACTTTCAGTCACAAACTTGAACTGCGCCTTCGGTTTTGGTTGCTCGTCTTGTGGGCGACGTAGTTGTCATTTACTTTATCCGTAGTGTACCAATTTGGAATGTCAACCAGGCTCCTGGTCCACGATAGCGAATCGAGACCAGCGGCGGTGGTGCTCGCGATCGCGGGCGCATACCACATAATGGCAGCGCCTTGCCCGATCATAGTGGCCAGCCGCACTTTCGAGTGCCGTCAAGGCAGCGGCTCATTGTTGCCAAGAGCAATTTCGGAAAGGGTCTATTGGACTTTCAAAGCCAATAGCTTTCCAATATTGGATATCGCCGGCGTAACCTGTACAATATTGGACTGTAAGAGCCAATGGCTTTCCGATATTGTATTTACGCTGGCTTAAGCTGGTGAATATTAAACTGTCAAAGCCAAGCGTTTTCCAATATTGGTGATGTCATGGTATAGGCTTGTCAATATTGCACTGCCATAGCCAATGGCTTATCGATATTTGTGTCGCGTAAACTATAAACCCGCGACCTCTTTTTTTTTTTTTGCATTGCAGAGGTAGGAAAGTGGAAAAGAGTCATTCACGCGCTCGCTCGGAGCGAGAATTTTATTTAGCCAACTTCATGGGGCGTACGTCGCCGGTACTTTCTAACCGCGATCACAAATACGTCCTTAGCTGCCTATAGGACTATTGCAGTTTGTTTGCCGGCTGCTCTTCTTTCGCATTGCCTTACCTCGGCGTTGAAAACTTAATTCTGTTTTTTAGATTTAATTATTTTTTGTATTTTCTAGTGTATTTTGTATGTATATGCATTACCTAGCGTTAACGTCTTCTACTTTGTCCGTGCCCCTGCCATGTTTGTATTTCTTTCTGCGTGCTCTATTTTTTATATTTAATGTTTCTGTGCATATTTGTCATTGACGACGCAGGTGTCGACAAACATAAAGCCGCCGCTTACGCCGCCAACCGAAGTGACTTCTACTCTCAGTTTTACGAGAGTCTTTCGAGCTAGAAAGTCGTCTATTGGACTCGAATGAAGTCTCGAGAGGGCTGCTTCGACTGCCAGTGCACATATCATCAGTGTAGGCAGAAGAACGACGTAGCAATCGCGACGCGAGAGCATACTGCGCCTCCATCTGGCCGGCCGCGCTCGCTCTGCGGAAATGTTAGCGAGGTACTCTCGAGCCCCATTAGCTTACTGAAGTTGGAAGACGCTACTTTGTCGTCGCGAATCCTTTGCCCTTCGAACGGTTGCGAAGCCGTTGCGCCCGGCGTATCCTACGCAGCATCTTTCCGATATTGTTCGTGCAGCATCGCAACCGATTCATCGTGTGTTGAAAGTCGAACGATGTGCTGTCCGTGGTGTCTTTTATGTGTAACTCTTTCGTAAAAAAAGTTTGAAGTTTAAAAACGCGAACCTAACAGTGTACAAATAATTTTAAATTTATTGATAAAAATAATATATATATATATATAAATATTTAGTTATTTGTGGACATCGTGCGCAAAAAATAGTCGCGCTTAGTTCTTCATTCTAAATTTTAATGTGAGTTATACGACGTAAAACATTGTCTTCAAACTTGCCCCGTTTAGAATCACTTTTGGGCTGGACAGCTTATTTAGAAATTCAAAATCTGGCCTTCAGAGAGCTGTCCTGTTCAATCGGTATTGGCAGCAGGGTAGACGCTATGCGTGTTTTAGGCCAATTCTGTCTCCGGTTAGGGTCACGTGACTACAGTCTCGAAGCTAGTGATAAGGCAGAGCACGGAACCTGACTAAAAGCCCGAGGCCACGCATAACATCCACTGCACTATCAACCTTGGGTACAAGTGACTAATCCTCTGGTTGGGTTCATTGTTGAGATGGGCCTGAAGATTAGCCTTTGTAAGCGCACTCCCCGTTCTGGGCTGCTTTCTTTCTACTCCTTCTCTCATTTTCTCCCTCTCCCTAAGCTGAAGACGTTCTAGACGGTGCGGACTCGACGGACCAATGAGGCGTATACTTTTTATCGCTTGAATCCGCTCTTTGTGCGCGGGTAACGGCAGAAGCGTGATCACGTGGTTTGACGGATGACGCATTAGCCGTTTACAAACCCGGAACCCCGAATGCCTGCGAAGACCGGACCTAGCTTCGCGGGTGATACGGCCTGCGGGCCTGCTGTGGATTTCGCTTCTGCGGTAAATGTGGTAAATCTAGTTCTAGAGTTCCGATCACCAGCAGCGCAATTCGTCTTAGTGCCAAGTGCGATCTTCAACATGCGGATTGCCAAGACCATGGATATTCTTTCGGCAGCGCCTACACACCGGTGATCTTCCTTTGTTGTGGGCATACATGTGACCACTAGCTTCGACGGACCGAAGACACAACTGACCGCCTTCTCTTCCATGTGAGTGACAAGGAGAAGTTCTCCTGACCATTGGGGATAGGTATTCTTGCTACGCAATGTACGTTTTGTCCCTATCCGATGAGTTTGAACCGTGTCGAACGCTGTGCCAGGAATCTCCGACGAGTTCAACGTGTAATCCAGAGCGATCGGCCCGAAAGGCCCTGTACAGCGCTATTTGCAAGTGCTTTTTATTCTAATAGACCGTGAGAGACGTTCTGATTGGTTATTTTTGTGTTCGACGTCATTTTTATTTATTTATTTTTTGTTAAAATATGGCTGTCTTCTTAGCGGTAGATGTGTGCTGTAGTAAAAAGTCCTCCCGGTATTTCCAAGCCGAATACCACAGCGTTGTGTAGTCCTTATTTGCCAAGGTTTGGGTTGTTGGGTGCGAGTGGAGTGTCAGTTATGTCACCGCGCTCTGCGAGTGTAATTGCCAGTAATTGTCTCTACACGACAAGCTATTTTATCTGCGCGATTTATTTTAAACTCTTGATTGATTCAAGCATCAAGCTCTGTTCAACAGTCATGTTGTTACGTGTACCGGGGTATTTATTGAATTGTTAATTTAGTAGTGCGTTTGACACTGGTGAGCTGAAGAGGGAGGCCAGCGGTTGCATTTATAAATTGTAAATATTATGGAGGCAATATGGGTACAACAATAACTACATATTTCCGTTCCGCAAATATCGTAAATCTTAAAAACGTTTTTTTTTTTTCAAATTAACGTAGAAATATTGGTGTGAACTTAAATGACGAGATTATAATTCTTAAGACTTCTTAAAGCTAGATGAAAGGTTGAGGGACGCCATGATGTTGCACGAGTAGAGTTAAGCAATTTATGAAATAACCTTCGTACTATTTGATTAATTTTTTAAACCACTATCAATATTTTAATCTAGATCGATCAAGCTCTGAGTAAGGACAAGTCGGACGAACAAAACAATAGTAAACGCCTGGGCCGTCTTTCTAGAAACAGCGTCTCAGCTGAGACGGGGAAAAGAAAGCACTGTCAAAGCCAGCGTACGAGCTGAACGGGACTCAAACATCGACTCATGACGCTCGCGCGTCCCATTCTTTACAGTGCTTTCCTTCACCCAGTCTAAGCTGAGACACTGATTCCACCAAGCCGGCCCTGGTGTATTACCTGCGCATCTATTTATTTTAGAAGGCAGTACTAAGTTTTTTACATACAAAATAACGAAAAATAATTCACTGGAAAAGAAAGTTGATAATATGGAAAAGTAAACAAAAAAAAGTCGGTAGGCCTTTCCGAGATTTTATACTTGCAGAGCAACCGAGCCGAATTAATCGAATGGTTAATTAAAAGGCGGCGATTAATAATGAAGCTATGTTTTATTTTGATTTTCATTATTGACAAGCGTAAGAGAGAACTGAGAGCCTCTGAAACCCTTCACCTGAATCCGAACCACCGCTTCTGTCTCTTTCAGAATCCTGTGGCCAGGCCCCTGCGTGGAATCCCTTGCCCAGCTCTTCACCCAGCCCTCTGCCCTGTCCACTACCGAGCGTGCCGCCGAGACTGCCTAGTCTGCCCTGTCGAGTCTGCCCTGTCCACTACCAAGCGTGCCGCCGAGTGTGCACAATTTTTTTTTAAATCTTTTTATTCGATTTAGCAATACGTA
>JAZHYW010016711.1:0-17788 GCA_037355805.1 Ixodes ricinus
CTCGGTGCAAACGCAATACACTCAGCTCGCGTGTAAAACCAACAACCATTTGGAGAAACCGCCATCGGACAATGCTGGACACGCCCAAGGGTGCACTTTTTTGCTAACAGTGCGACTGTCCGTCAAAAAGCTTTTGACGTGCAGACAGACGTACAGTCAAAGGGCGTAAAGTTCGTTCGGATACCACTATTTCGTCAAATCTATGGATAGGTAAGATAATCTATGCACGAGAAAACGATTTCGGGACGTGAGCTCATAAAACCACTAATGTTAGAGATATGACAAGCAGGTCACCCGACAGCCCTGATCAGAAGGCCGCCGAAACGCCGAACACGCCACCGACGCCACTTCTACTTTCGCTTCGTCCGGAGAGGTTCGCCGAGCTTCCACGCAGCGCGATCGCTCCCGACTCGTTTAGTTTGCCCACCGAAACGCCGAACACGCTACTTTCGCTTCGTCCGTAGAGGTTTCGCCCGTTTCGCCACGAGCTTCCATGTAGTACGATCGCTCTCGCCTCGTTTGGTTTGCCCACCGAAACGCCGAACACGCTACTTTCGCTTCGTCCGTCCGTAGAGGTTTCGCCCGTTACGCCGAGCTTCCATGTAGTACGATCTCTCTCGCCTCGTTTAGTTTGCCCACTGAAACGCCGAAGACGCTACTTTCGCTTCGTCCGTAGAGGTTTCGCCCGTTTCGCCGAGCTTCCATGTAGTACGATCGCTCTCGCCTCTGTTTGGTTTGCCCACCGAAACGCCGAACACGCTACTTTCGCTTCGTCCGTAGAGGTTTCGCCCGTTTGCCGAGCTTCGCATGTAGTACGATCGCTCTCGACTTGTTTAGTTTGCCCACCGAAACGCCGAACACGCTACTTTCGCTCGTCCGTAGAGGTTTCGCCCGTTTCGCCGAGCTTCCATGTAGTACGATCGCTCTCGCCTCGTTTAGTTTGCCCACCGAAACGCCGAACACGCTACTTTCGCTCGTCCGTAGAGGTTTCGCCCGTTGCGCCGAGCTTCCATGTAGTACGATCGCTCTCGACTTGTTTAGTTTGCCCACTGAAACGCCGAACACGCTACTTTCGCCGTCCGTAGAGGTTTCGCCCGTTTCGCCGAGCTTCCATGTAGTACGATCGCTCTCGCCTCGTTTAGTTTGCCCACCGAAACGCCGAACACGCTACTTTCGCTTCGTCCGTAGAGGTTTCGCCCGTTTCGCCGAGCTTCCATGTAGTACGATCGCTCTCGACTCGTTTGGTTTGCCCACTGAAACGCCGAACACGCTACTTTCGCTTCGTCCGTAGAGGTTTCGCCCGTTTCGCCGAGCTTCCATGTAGTACGATCGCTCTCGCCTCGTTTAGTTTGCCCACCGAAACGCCGAACACGCTACTTTCGCTTCGTCCGTAGAGGTTTCGCCCGTTTCGCCGAGCTTCCATGTAGTACGATCGCTCTTCGCCTCGTTTAGTTTGCCCACCGAAACGCCGAACACGCTACTTTCGCTTCGTCCGTAGAGGTTTCGCCCGTTTCGCCGAGCTTCCATGTAGTACGATCGCTCTCGCCTCGTTTAGTTTGCCCACCGAAACGCCGAACACGCTACTTTCGCTTCGTCCGTAGAGGTTTCGCCCGTTTCGCCGAGCTTCCATGTAGTACGATCGCTCTCGCCTCGTTTAGTTTGCCCACCGAAACGCCGAACACGCTACTTTCGCTTCGTCCGTAGAGGTTTCGCCCGTTTCGCCGAGCTTCCATGTAGTACGATCGCTCTCGACTCGCTTAGTTTGCCCACCGAAACGCCGAACACGCTACTTTCGCTTCGTCCATAGAGGTTTCGCCCGTTTCGCCGAGCTTCCATGTAGTACGATCGCTCTCGACTCGTTTAGTTTGCCCACCGAAACGCCGAACACGCTACTTTCGCTTCGTCCGTAGAGGTTTCGCCCGTTTCGCCGAGCTTCCATGTAGTACGATCGCTCTCGCCTCGTTTAGTTTGCCCACCGAAACGCCGAACACGCTACTTTCGCTCGTCCGTCCGTAGAGGTTTCGCCCGTTTCGCCGAGCTTCCATGTGTACGATCGCTCTCGACTCGTTTAGTTTGCCCACCGAAACGCCGAACACGCTACTTTCGCTTCGTCCGTAGAGGTTTCGCCCGTTTCGCCGAGCTTCCATGTAGTACGATCGCTCTCGCCTCGTTTAGTTTGCCCACCGAAACGCCGAACACGCTACTTTCGCTTCGTCCGTAGAGGTTTCGCCCGTTTCGCCGAGCTTCCATGTAAGTACGATCGCTCTCGCCTCGTTTAGTTTGCCCACCGAAACGCCGAACACGCTACTTTCGCTTCGTCCGAGAGGTTTCGCCCGTTTCGCCGAGCTTCCACGTAGTACGATCGCTCTCGCCTCGTTTAGTTTGCCCACCGAAACGCCGAACACGCTACTTTCGCTTCGTCCGTCCGTAGAGGTTTCGCCCGTTTCGCCGAGCTTCCATGTAGTACGATCGCTCTCGACTCGTTTAGTTTGCCCACTGAAACGCCGAACACGCTACTTTCGCTTCGTCCGTAGAGGTTTCGCCCGTTTCGCCGAGCTTCCATGTGTACGATCGCTCTCGCCTCGTTTAGTTTGCCCACCGAAACGCCGAACACGCTACTTTCGCTTCAGTCCAGAGAGTTTCGCCTGCTTCGCCGAGCTTCCATGTAGTACGATCGCTCTCGACTCGTTTAGTTTGCCCACCGAAACGCCGAACACGCTACTTTCGCTTCGTCCGTAGAGGTTTCTGCCCGTTTCGCCGAGCTTCCATGTAGTACGATCGCTCTCGACTCGTTTAGTTTGCCCACCGAAACGCCGAACACGCTACTTTCGCTCCGTCCGTAGAGGTTTCGCCCGCTTCGCCGAGCTTCCATGTAGTACGATCGCTCTCGACTCGTTTAGTTTGCCCACTGAAACGCCGAACACGCTACTTTCGCTCGTCCGTCCGTAGAGGTTTCGCCCGTTTCGCCGAGCTTCCATGTAGTACGATCGCTCTCGACTTGTTTAGTTTGCCCACTGAAACGCCGAACACGCTACTTTCGCTTCTCAGTCCGTAGAGGTTTCGCCGAGCTTGCATAGTACGATCGCTCTCGTCTCGTTTAGTTTGCCCACCGAAACGCCGAACACGCTACTTTCGCTCCGTCCGTAGAGGTTTCGCCCGTTTCGCCGAGCTTCCATGTAGTACGATCGCTCTCGCCTCGTTTAGTTTGCCCACCGAAACGCCGAACACGCTACTTTCGCTCCGTCCGTAGAGGTTTCGCCCGTTTCGCCGAGCTTCCATGTAGTACGATCGCTCTCGACTCGTTTAGTTTGCCCACTGAAACGCCGAACACGCTACTTTCGCTTCGTCCGTAGAGGTTTCGCCCGTTTCGCCGAGCTTCCATGTAGTACGATCGCTCTCGCCTCGTTTAGTTTGCCCACTGAAACGCCGAACACGCTACTTTCGCTTCGTCCGTAGAGGTTTCGCCCGCTTCGCCGAGCTTCCATGTAGTACGATCGCTCTCGACTCGTTTAGTTTGCCCACCGAAACGCCGAACACGCTACTTTCGCTTCGTCCGTCCGTAGAGGTTTCGCCCGTTTCGCCGAGCTTCCATGTAGTACGATCGCTCTCGACTCGTTTAGTTTGCCCACTGAAACGCCGAACACGCTACTTTCGCTCGTCCGTAGAGGTTTCGCCCGTTTCGCCGAGCTTCCATGTAGTACGATCGCTCTCGTCTCGTTTAGATTTGCCCACCGAAACGCCGAACACACTACTTTCGCTTCGTCCGTCCGCAGAGGTTTCGCCCGTTTCGCCGAGCTTCCATGTAGTACGATCGCTCTCGACTCGTTTAGTTTGCCCACCGAAACGCCGAACACGCTACTTTCGCTTCGTCCGTCCGTAGAGGTTTCGCCCGTTTCGCTGAGCTTCCATGTAGTACGATCGCTCTCGACTCGTTTAGTTTGCCCACTGAAACGCCGAACACGCTACTTTCGCCTGTCCGTAGAGGTTTCGCCCGTTTCGCCGAGCTTCCATGTAGTACGATCGCTCTCGTCTCGTTTAGTTTCGCCCACCGAAACGCCGAACACACTACTTTCGCTTCGTCCGTCCGTAGAGGTTTCGCCCGTTTCTGCCGAGCTTCCATGTAGTACGACGTCGCTCTCGCCTCGTTTAGTTTGCCCACCGAAACGCCGAACACGCTACTTTCGCTTCGTCCGTCCGTAGAGGTTTCGCCCGTTTCGCCGAGCTTCCATGTAGTACGATCGCTCTCGACTCGTTTAGTTTGCCCACTGAAACGCCGAACACGCTACTTTCGCTTCGTCCGTAGAGGTTTCGCCCGTTCCGCCGAGCTTCCATGCAGTACGATCGCTTCTCGTCTCGTTTAGTTTGCCCACTGAAACGCCGAACACGCTACTTTCGCTTCGTCCGTCCGTAGAGGTTTCGCCCGTCTCGCCGAGCTTCCATGTAGTACGATCGCTCTCGACCTCGTTTAGTTTGCCCACTGAAACGCCGAACACGCTACTTTACGCTTCGTCCGTAGAGGTTTCGCCCGTTTCGCCTGAGCTTCCATGTAGTACGATCGCTCTCGACTCGTTTAGTTTGCCCACTGAAACGCCGAACACGCTACTTTCGCTTCGTCCGTAGAGGCCGCCCCGTTTCAAGCCGCAGCTTCCATGTAGCACGATCGTCTCGACTCGCTTAGTTTGCCCACTGAAACGCCGCCGAACACGCTACTTTCGCTTCGTCCGTAGAGGTTTCGCCCGGCTCGCCGAGCTCCATGTGGTACGCATCAGCTCTCGCCTTCGCTTAGTCGTGCCCACCGAAACGCCGAACACGCTACTTTTCGCTTTCGTCCGTCCGTAGAGGTTTTCGCCCGCTTCGCCGAGCTTCCATGTAGTACGATCGCTCTCCGGGACTCGTTTAGTTTGCCCACTGAAACGCCGAACACGCTACTTTCGCTCTCCGTCCGTGAGAGGCTTTCGCCGTTCCTGCGGCTGGTGCTCAGCACGTGGTGCATCGTCTTCTCGTCTCTCGTGCTGTGTTTGCTCCAGCCGGGGAAACGCCACGACACACCGGTATTTCTCGCTCGTCCAAAGCCCGGGCCGTGAGAGGTTTCGCCCGTCGTGTCGCCGAGCCCTCCACGGTGCACGGATCGCTTTCCGGACTCGCTTAGTTTGCCCACCGAAACGCCGCACACGCTGCTTTCGTGCCCGTCCGTCCGTAGGCAGGCGTCGCCCCGTTTCGCCGAGCTTCCACAGTGCATGACCGTCCTCGACTCGTTTAGTTTGCCCACCGAAACGGCCAAACACATTTCTACTCTCTCGCTTCTCTGTCCGTCCGCAGAGGCCGCGCCCCGTCGCGGCGAGCTTCCGCCGGTAGCGCGCACGCTCTGGCCTCGGCTAGTTTGCCGACCCGAACGCCGAACACGCGTTACATCCGGCCTGCCTGTCCGCAGAGTGTTTCTCGCCTCGTTTCGCTCGAGCTTCCGTGTGTAGTAATACGATCGCTGCCGACTCGGCGAGACGGTTGCCGACTGAAACGCCGAACACGCTGCCTTCGCTCGTCCGTAGAGGTTTTCGTGCCCGTTCTCTGCCGAGCTTCCGCTGCAGTACAATCGCTCTCGACTCGCTTGTCGGCCCACTGTTACGCTGCCGCAACGACGCTACTTTCGCTTTCTGTCCGTAGAGGTTTTCGCCTGTCTTGCCGAGCTTCCACGTGCAGTACGTCACGCTCGTTCCTCGCTTTCTGGTTTGCCCACCGGTAAACGCCGGGAACACACTGACGCTTTCGCTCATCTCGTCCGTGGAGAGGTCTTCGCCTGTTTGCCGAGCTTCGGCGTGTAGTACGCATCGCTCTCGCCTTTCGTTTAGTTTGCTTCACCGAAACGCCGAACACGCGATTTACTCGGCCGTCCGTCCCAGCAGAGGCTTCTGCCCGTTTCTGCCGGAGCTTCCATGTAGTACGACGCTTCTCGACTCGCTTAGGTTTGCCCACTGAAACGCCACGACGCTACTTACGCTGCCCGTCAGAGGTTTCTGCCTGCTTTCGCCGAGCTTCTCCATGTAGTACGATCGCTTCCGCCTCGCTTAGTTTGCCCACCGAAACGCTTAACACACTACTTTCGCTTCGTCCGTCCGTAGAGGCTTCGCCCGCTTTGCCGGAGCTCCACGTAGGCAATGACGCTCTCCACTCGCTTAGTTTGCTCACTGAAACGCCGACACACGCCACTTTTCGCCTCGTCCGTAGAGGTTTCCTTGGCCGAGCTTCCATGTAGTACGATCACGGTGTTCGAACCGGAACCGAACCGAACCGAAAACCGGAACAGAACCGTTATTTTCCTCCGAACCGGAACTGAACCGAACCGAAATCTTCGCCGCCATCTTGGAACTGAACCGGAACCGAACCGAAAAAAATATAACGGTAACCGGTTCAAAACGGTTCAAGGTACTTTATTCTTTTATTTTTTGTTAGTATCACAAAATGAAAATATGGGAATAAAAAATTGGCGGCTGTATTTCTATCTATTGACCAAATCGTCATATACAGAATTGCAACGTATGGTAAATTGTGGGTTTTCGTGGCGCTTTTGTATTGGCACTATGATTAACCATGTGTCACGTTGTCACTTGACGTCATGGTGTCAATACATGTCAAGTAATGTCACGTGACCTCGTGACGTCATGTGACTCACTGCGTCAACTCGATTTAATTTGAGGAAGTCACTAGATGTATTAGCCTTGTTGACAGCGTGACGTAACATGACATCACGATTTTGCACCGAGAGTCACGTGACACCGTGACGTAAGCGATTTTCATAACCCCTAGTCGAGTGCTCGGGCTCATGACAATCAGCGTCGCCAAACATTCGGGTAACGGCTCATGTCAATTAAATATGATAATAGCCCAACTCTAAAAATATCTGAAGCTCAGCCCAAGCTTTTGCTTTCCAAACCCTAGCCGCCTAGGGCATGACTATGATGAACACTGACGGAATACAATTAGCGTCAGATACGTGGCCGCTTGTTCAAATTGCGAGTTGAGGAGGGGATCGACAGCTGTCTCTTTCCTTTATTTTTTCTGCATCTGTTTTTGCGCGGAGGGGAAAACTGACGGATGTTTTCGGAAGCTATCAATGTCAGGAATTACTTCTTAACACTATTTATTGAAAGTGCAAAAAAATGTTGGAAGACCAATTTTACATCATTGAGGCACCCAAACATTTTTTCGTTGTTGCTGAACTGCATCCGAAAGGTGTCCCCGAGAATAGAAGCATTGAAATGACTAAATGCGACTTATTCATATGACGTTACATAGAACTACATGTGTGTACGGAAGGAATACCTAAAAAAAAAGATTTTAGTGACCTCAGAGGGACAGCCGAACGTTGGCAGTCGGTGTAAGTCTCACACGAGCGTCGTTCTCAAGTTATTGCCCAAGTTTCGACCCCTCTGTATTTTGCTTAAAGAAACTATAAAAAGATTTCTATACATCACTAAATTCTACTCAGGATCACTCCCTAACGTTAATAACTGATTGAACTTGGCTTTGTTCTTTTTTCAAGGCAATGGCAGTCGCCAAAATATTAGAGGAATATGAGCATCGTTCATTCCCTCAACTCGGAGCCAGAAGCGGCCACGTGGCCTGGTGCCTGTCTTATGCCGCCAACGTTAATCATACCCCCGCGCTGAGGTTGGAAAGAAAGAAAACGCGTGCTGAGCTCCAGGCATTGTTAGAGTTCGGCTATTCTCATCACCGCAGTGGTTGGACACGAGCCACTACCCAAGTGTCCGCCGATGCATTGCTTGTTACGATCCGATGTACAGAACTCACGCAGTTCTCCTGTCCAATTCATGAGCTGCGCTCGACTGTCGTCAGGTGGGTGGGTTTGATCCCACAATTACGACATCAATCTTTTCGAAGGCAAGACTAAGAGAAATAGTTTCATTTTAGCCTCGCAATTTCACCGCGACAAAGAAGCTTCTGAATCAGTGGCGGCCTGTGCGAGTCTTGGGTTAGACTAAGACCAGTACGCCTCGGAAAAGTCATGAACATTCCAACCCGATATCGTTTTATGACCCTTTAAGCTTTACGAGGTGCAAAACAAAAGCAGTGAAGGGTTGCTGTTAACAAAAAAGTGTCAAATAAAATTGTCGAATTAGCACACACGAACGGAGGAGGCAATTCCTCGGGAATACTATCAGCCTTTCCCCTCCGGTGAAGAAGGAAGACCAGCGAAGCTGTACTATGGTGGGAATGAAGTAATGGCCGCCCGCAAGTAGGCAAGCCAGAGTGGAAAGGCTGTAGAGGTCGCCGCCATCTATGCATGACGGCGGCAACCGGACAGCCGGCAAGCCGCTTGTCTGGTTGCCGTCGTCACTTATAGATGTCGGTAGCTGTCCAGAGTTTAGTGTCATCATTTGTCTGCTGACGGACACGATACTGGGGAAACTAGCCCTTAACAGCTCCGCTGCAAAAAGTGTGTGTGTATGTGTGTGTGTGTGTGTGTGTGCGCGCGCGCGTGTGTGTGTGTGGAAGGGGGAAGGGGGGGTTAATTTTAAAAACCTACTGTGTTATAAAGGTTCCTCTTCCCCGCATCTTTGGCGCAGACCAAAAAGCGTGACCCCGGAAACTACTTTGTGTGCGAAAACGCTCTTGCCAAAAAGAACGTTTTTGTCGTTCCAGACGCTCGCTCCGTTCCTCACGACGATGTACTAAGAATTAGCAGCGAGATGTTTTGGTGGCGCCCTCCCATGGCTCCCTTTTGGGACGTCATTACCGTGCGAAGAACAAGTTCGATGGTGTTTGCAATGAGCATGGTGGAAGCTTGAAATCATTACCCTCTCAAAGCGACACTGCCAACACCATCAAAATTCAAGCTCTTACATTCCTATTATTTTCGTCGATGAGAAATCCTTTCCTGACGTCATAGTCAGCATTCGGCCAATCATAGCCGGCCGACCACAGCGACGCTTTCGATCGCGCACGTCGCCAATAATAATACGTGCCCTTAAAATACTTGGCATTCACTGAGCTTGAACCTCCTGCAGCGTGCATTTTGCACCATCGAATTCGATTTTCTCAGCAAGAAGGAATCACAATGACCTCCAGCCTATAATGTGATGACGTCACGTGCATACCATGTTAAACAGTTCAGCTTTCTGGTGAAATGTGATGTTCGCAACACTAGCAATAGATGTCCTAATTGTAAAGTTGTGCAGTTTTTATAGCAGTCTCGCGATGATATATGGCAGCCTGGAGAAATGTTAGAGCGCATGACAATTCAAGCATAGGGTTCTAAAGTGAGGGCCCGAAGCAAGCGCAGGTAAAACCAAATATAACATTAGCCTTCCGAGGCAGTATTTCGCAAAGTTTCGAGCTCATGGAAGCTGATGAAATGTGATTTATACTAAGATTTTAAGAATCTCTGCCTGTCCTTTGCCCTATATATGTAAAATTATAAAATTCATTACGTGCATCTTTACGCATCTCTTTTTGCAGTAAGGCGTTCTGTAAGAGAATATTTAGAAAAATAACATTAATTATCTTTCTCTTTTTGAACATTTTATGTATTTGACTTGCAATCTATCATGTGAGCACAGAGCCCTTTTTGGCATACCCTGCAACCCGATGTTTCACACTGCCAATTAGCAAACAGAAAAACACTTTTGCGCAGACTCCAGAGCTCGCGTAGTTTCGAGTATCGTCCATCCGGGTCGGTCTCAAGCAGTTATGTGAACTTTATAAAGTAAAATTTATTGATCGTTATAAAAATATATTTAATTACTAACTGAATATTTGACAACATAAATAAGGAGCCGACCACCCTAAAGCAATGCCCCCCCCCCCCCCCCATTTTATCTGAAAAATGTTCTACCAATCTTTTCCAACGTTTTTATCCTCAACAGGCACGTTGTAACTGATATGGGACAGCCTTACACACATTCCTGATTTTGAAGCTAATTTAAATAACTATGTGTTCCTCACACATATAACTTTTCAAACATATAGAAGTCTGTCATTGCCTCTTTTATGTGGTGACCATAAAAACAAAGTAAACAAGGGCGCGCGGCGGAACCATGACGATTACGCACGCAAACCGTCAGAAAGTGTCCAATTAAGTAGCTGCCATGTCGAGTAGAACGCGAAATACTACTTCGTTTTACTTAACAAAAAATAATCTTGGAGGACATTTAAGCTTCGCCTTTAAAAGTTGAACGCGATAGCCTTAACGGGCCTCGTTTGCATCGCATTCTCATTCGCTGCGAAAGCGTGCCTCGCGTGGCGTAGTCAAAAGCGTCTGACTCGCAACCGAAGGGTTCTGGGTTCGAATCCGCCTAAAATTCTTAATTTTGTTTCTTTAAGGCAAAGTAACTACTTTATAAAAGTGAAATCATTTGAGACATACGGCCACCTTTAATTCGCATTACATGTCATGTTTTAATCACTCTCATTCCACGCGTGATGTCACGTTTCACGTGAGCATTGTGGGCTGTTTGAAATTCTTGCGCGAGGGCATGTAGCTCTGACGTCATCACCCTATCGACCAATCAAGATTTTCCAGTCACGCCACCGACATCGGCTTTTCTGCGACATGAGCTCTTTAACGCTATCACGTTAAAATAATCAATTAGCAAGGGTGATGCTCATTTCCAAATAAAATTGACCGGCATCTTGTCAAGAGCAAACCTCAACAGCCAGACTAGGCCAGCTTCTCCTGTATAAGAAAATGTTCACTTGGGCAAGCGCTATTTTGGGCCAGATTCGATCTGAGTGCGAAGGTGCGTATAGATTAGAGTGAACAATCGCGATTACTCCTTGGTGCATGATTAGTCGCATGCATGCGGTGCTGAGTGTAAACAATGTTTGGTTAGAACAACAAGCATTTTGATTGCCGCTTGGTGTTTCTATGAAAAATAGACTGAAAGGAATTATTCCTAAACTTTTTTGACATTTTGAAAATTTCACTGTTTTCAGCTCAGTTGTGTCGTCATTCATACATATATATTGTGAAGCGTGTTTCGTAAACCATATCTCGTAATATATATAGCCACGAGGTGCTCATTTTATAATTTTATGTGATGTATTTAATTCATTGGTTCAAGGACACAATCACGATTTTACTATTAATACTGCGACACAAAGTTGTACAAATCACGGGTATTTTAGGCGACCTACCACACTTCGCGACAATATTTTATACCGTGTAAATAAATCAGCTTGAACTTTAGAATTTCACTTAAACACGAAGAAAGGACAAGAAAATACAGTATAGTTCTAAATTTCAAGCGGATCTATTTACAGGTATGTACCAACAAGCTCAACTCTTCACTCTTGTGCTTAAACATTTTGATTCAGGTATAATATACGTTACTGGTAAACAAAGGGATGTTGAGTCGTATGAACACGACGTTATGTACGTTAACGTAGATTTTCTTCCACTCTTGTGTCAAAATTAAATAACTGAATTTCATATTTTGGTACCTAAAAACAAAAGTAAATTGCACGGACGATCGAAGAAACTATATAGTTAATCGTTTCACGGCGTAAATAGTGTATATGGCCAGAAAAACGCGGAAAATATATTCTCAATTTACCGGTTCAAACCGGTTCGAACCGGTTCGAACCGGTTTGAACGTTATTTTGCTCCCGGAACTGAACCGGAACCGAACCGAAAGCCGTGAACCCGAACCGGAACCGAACCGATAAAAATTTCGGTTCGACCTCTGAGCACGATCGCTCTCGCCTCGTTTAGTTTGCCCACCGAAACGCCGAACACGCTACTTTCGCTTGTCCGTCCGTAGAGGTTTCGCCCGTTTCGCCGAGCTTCCATGTAGTACGATCGCTCTCGACTCGTTTAGTTTGCCCACTGAAACGCCGAACACGCTACTTTCGCTTCGTCCGTAGAGGTTTCGCCCGTTTCGCCGAGCTTCCATGTAGTACGATCGCTCTCGCCTCGTTTAGTTTGCCCACTGAAACGCCGAACACGCTACTTTCGCTTTCCGTCCGTAGAGGTTTCGCCCGTTTCGCCGAGCTTCCATGTAGTACGATCGCTCTCGCCTCGTTTAGTGTTGCCCACCGAAACGCCGAACACGCCACTTTCGCTTCGCCCATAGAGGCTTCGCCGAGCTTGCATGAAAGATCGCTCTCGACCCGTTTTGTTTGCCCGCGGGCTCTACAATGTCTTATGTTTTCGTGGAATTTCTCATCGACAAGACCCAGTCCGTCGTGAGTTCTGACTACATAAGGAACTTCAGCGGCAGTAGTTGAAGACAACAAGGTCTAGGTCTACCAGGTCTACTGGGCCGGAGACGATCGAACGAAAGGAGGATTCTACGACGCAAAAATACTCTACATGGCAGGTGAGTAGAACTGAAGTACGGCGATTGATGTACGAGTGCTTGGTTTAACTGCATATACAGCCGAAGCACTCTTTAGAGCGATGCACTCATTGTCGGAACCTCGCGCTGCAATACTGAAATGCTCTTGACTCGGTCCGAGAGGTTTAGGCTAGAAAGTTTATACCTTTCTATCTGGTGTGGGCTATTGGCCTTACCGCTGTGTCGCAGCTCATTATGATTGTTTCATGAAGAGCGCAGACAAAAAGCATCCGCGAGCGTAGTTCAGGTATGTCTGCTGCTCGCGTTCGTCCGTGGAAGCCAGGGCTGCCTGTCGTAGCATGCATGCTTGCTCTCTAGCTTCAACGGAGTCGCATACGTTTTGTGAATTAAAGTGTATACGGTCGTCCCGGAAAGGTTCAGACATCGAGGGCGTTTCTCTCAAACATGCTTTGGGTGCACGTGGGCCCGTTTGTAAAGGAATGTCCCTTTTGCCTAAAAAACGCAAATTTCAAAAGTGAGGAGAAAAAAAACAAGAAATAAGGACGGGTACACACTTTTTCTGATTTTTGATGTCATGAATTACATTCATTTTAAGGACTTGTGAACCGTTTCATAGCCATGCAAGATGGCCACCTCGGCTTGTGAACCGTTTCATAGCCATCCAAGATGGCCATCTCGGAATGGGAGCTTTTATATAAATGCTGCCCTTGTTGATGAAATTCCCTTGTTCGAATTCATTATGAGCACCTGTCACCATTGCTGCAGAAACCCTCAGCACTGGCATTAGGTTCCAAATTATTATAGCATTTTTGTAACTTCTGCATTGGAAATGACGCAATAACATTGGTCAAATGTTATATATTTTATTCAAAATTGAACACGCGGTAATGGCCCACAATGTAATATAAGATTGTACATTTTTCAGACTCTGAAGAAGTAGTAAGCAAATTTCGAAAAGAGGAGAAGCGTCGTCTTTGCAAGAATCCATCAAGAGGAAAAAGAATGGTTTGTGCTTTTGCATTATCTCTAACGAAAAAATTGTCAAGGTGCAGGCGAGCTGGTGTATGTTGATCATGATGTTTTAAAATCCTGAGACTGGGAAGGAAAATGAAGAGAAATTGTAGGACAGAAAAAAAGGGGACAGGGCAAACGTCTCAAACTCAGCTAACAAATTTTATTCCGTTCACAGCTTTTATAGCCATCTCCCAAGGTCACCGTCACCTCTCACCGATACATTTCTCCCTTTCCACAAAGACCTTCTAAACCGCAAGAGTATTTTCAGAGGACATTGATAAGGTCTTGAAACTAGAAGATCTTTGTTGGTTGTAATGGAAAGAGAAGCTATCTGTGTGCGTTGGCAGTAACCTTTTGTCGCGCTGTTGTTTGTCTGTTTTGTTCGGAATGGTTTTGTCAAGAGGTCACTGTATGAAGTGTGTGTTTCTAGATTGGCTTTTAGAAGGTTTTTGTTCTTTTGTCTTTTGTTCAGAACGTCGGTACAGAGTGCAATGGTTTACTCTTGCGGTTTAGAAGGTCTTTGTGGAAAGGGAGAAATGTATCGGTGAGAGGTGACGGTGACCTTGGGAGATGGCTATAAAAGCTGTGAACGGAATAAAATTTGTTAGCTGAGTTTGAGACGTTTGCCCTGTCCCCTTTTTTCTGTCTTACAATTTCTCTTCATTTTCCTTCCCAGTCTCAGGATTTTAAAACATCATGATCAACATACACCAGCTCGCCTGCACCTTGACAATTTTTTCGTTAATCGTACCTGAAGCAGGACTTATTCCTTTCTCTTTTGTATCCGCTTCCCCGTCGTCGTCGTCCACACTGATTTTTCAAGCCTACGTGGTACTGGACAAGTTGGGTCGCCGTTTGGCGGAGTTGGAAGCGGACGTCGCGTGTTTTGGGTTGTCTCTACGCAAGAACTTCATCGACCCAGTTTTATTCAAGCATCTTTCAACGAGTGGTATACCTTGGAGAACGAAGAAAAAGATCATCAAGACCTACCGTGAAGGAACCACGAGGAGGATCCAGGAGCTTCGCGTTGCCTGTGACAGACTTTGGGACCTCATTTTGGGGAAGGACTTCAACCACCACAAGGAGTTTCATCAATGGCGCAACCTCAACAAGGCACATTTTCATCGAGCCTGGTATGTGAAAAGGACGCATGTTTTGAACTCTATCAGGCAGATGAAAGTGCGGGAAGAATCTGTTATGGATTGGTGGCGTAGGGGGCAAAGTGATTCTGTTAGGCAGTTGAGTGTAGTTAATCCCTGTAATGAATGGATTTCGGAAAAAACTGTTGACATCCTGGCCAAGGGACCTAAGCATTGTGTAAATATCAAACCTTCAAGGCTCGATGTGTTCTCATCTGTGCAGACGATAGCGAGATTGGTTAATCAGGATGAAAAGGTATCGTTTGTTGATCAAGCACTAGGCAGAATGGAAAAACTCATGGGGCAAACTTACCCAAAGGAAAGACGAGACTTCAGGAATATAAACAGGGTCAAAAGGGAATTGGAAACACGTTCGTTAAAACTATTGCAGACGGATAAATCAGGCAGATTTGGTATCTTACCACTACATGTTTTTCAGAAGAAAACAGAAAGCGCAATGAATTCCCTGTTTTCGGTATGGGATGGCAAGCTATCCAAACTCAGAAAGAACATTTGCACGGTTTTGAAGGATGAAGATAAGGAAGGAATGGTGAGGGCAGTAATGGGTCAGCCAAAAATGTTTTTAAGCTTAAAGTTTTTTCTCAAAGACCACAAGCCGGAAATGCCTCTTCGAGTAGTTATAAACGAGAATGGAACTTGGCAAATGGTCGTGTCCAAGTTTCTGCAACGAGGGTTGGGGCTAGTGCCTCTAGAGAAATCTCTTACGTTAAGGAATTCAGAAGAATTGATTCACATCTTGAGTGTTAATCATGGGAGAAACTGCTCGGTACTATCAATGGACATTAAGGATTTATATTATTCTCTAGAAAAGAAAAGACTAATGAACGCGGTGAGGGAGTTTCTAGAGTTAAATTTAGTCAAGTTTCAATCTGAGTCCGGAATATCGGTAGAAGGCTTCCTTACGATACTAGATCTGTATCTTCAGTCGACTGTTCTAGAATTGGAAGGTCAAACCTATGTGCAAAAAGAAGGCGTATGTATAGGCTCCTCGGTAGCGCCCATATTAGCTGAAATTTACCTCAACACTATGGACAGAGTTGTGTATGACAAAATGAATGAAATGGCATCAGATGTAGGGTTCGTCAGAAGGTATGTTGATGACATCATTATTTGCACGTTTAAGGATGGTTTATCGGAATCTCTGGAAACGTTGGTAAGATCAACGGCCCCGGAACTACAGTTCACGGTGGAAAAACCTGAAGAAGGAGTGCTACAGTTCTTGGACATACGCGTTCATGTTAGGGATGGGTTGTGCTGGGAGTACGGGAAGATAACGCAAAAACCAGTACTTTCCAAACATAGCTGTCATTCAAAGATCGTCAAGGCCGGAGTGGTCAAGTCACTAGTCAAAAATGCGTTAGATAGGTCGTGCACACATTACATGATTCAAGCAGTACAGAGACAGTGGAGGAGACTAGAAGATGCGGGGTATCAAGAGGCATTCATAAAAAGACAATTGTCCATAAATATCAAAGATGTGAAGAAAAAGCTAGAAGCAGGAAACCGGAGAGCTGTTATAACGTATTATCATGAAATATCACACAACTTGAAGGCGTGTGCCAAGAAGTTTGGTGTCGAGACCGTTTTTACTACAGACTTCAAGTTGAGTAGACTGACGCCGTTTCAAAACGGACATAGAGGATGTCAAAAACAGCACCGTGAAAAGTCAGTATCTTGCGAAAAAAGTGTAGTATATGAGATACCGTTGGCTTGTGGTTTCAAATATGTAGGACAGACTTCAAGATGCATCAATGATAGACTAACTGAGCACAAACGGAACGTGAAAAACAAAGTGTCGAACTCGGAATTGGCTACACATATTCAGGAATGTAACAATTGTGAAGTTGACTGGTCAGGAACAGAGGTGCTAGACAGAGAATCTAACGACATGAAACGAGTAGTGAAGGAAACTATCAGAATAAATACGTCGGGAAATTGCGTAAGTCAAGCATCAATGCAGCTAGGAAGCCAGTCGAAAATGTTTCTCAAAATATAATTTTTTTTTTTTTGGACGGTTGCTGTTTTTTTTTTTTTTTTAGACTGTTTTTACAGAGGACATTGATAAGGTCTTGAAACTAGAAGATCTTTGTTGGTTGTAATGGAAAGAGAAGCTATCTGTGTGCGTTGGCAGTAACCTTTTGTCGCGCTGTTGTTTGTCTGTTTTGTTCGGAATGGTTTTGTCAAGAGGTCACTGTATGAAGTGTGTGTTTCTAGATTGGCTTTTAGAAGGTTTTTGTTCTTTTGTCTTTTGTTCAGAACGTCGGTACAGAGTGCAATGTTTTACTCTTGCGGTTTAGAAGGTCTTTGTGGAAAGGGAGAAATGTATCGGTGAGAGGTGACGGTGACCTTGGGAGATGGCTATAAAAGCTGTGAACGGAATAAAATTTGTTAGCTGAGTTTGAGACGTTTGCCCTGTCCCCTTTTTTCTGTCTTACAATTTCTCTTCATTTTCCTTCCCAGTCTCAGGATTTTAAAACATCATGGAGGGCATTATCTCTTCTGTATTCCAAGAAACTTGTCGTGCACTCCTGTTAGGCTGAAAACCTTTAGTGTTGCTATAGATTTGGATAACAGGTAGGTCCATGATTTTAAGTTATATTTAAACAAAAATTTCGCGTTCAAAAGGCTGCAGAAAGTTTCTGGCAAGGAGTTTTCCTAACCCCCCTTGTTTTCTGAGATATCCCCTCTTCAATGTTGTACACGATCCGGCAAAATAGGATGCAATGCGTCAGGATTTACGGCATCTTTTTTCGGGATTGTGCAGAAAGTGTGAGAGCAATATTTCGAACAGCTTTTTTGGCGGAGGCAACCCCACAAAATCAAACAATTGGTAGAACACTTGTGCCTCGAAGTTTTCGATAGGAAACAACATACTTTTATTGCGCTTATTATAGTCCCTTACTGAATTTTAGTTAATAATTTGTTAGGTAATCAGTGTTTGTTCTTTTTTTTTCTGCAATTCCTGACGTCTGTTGCGGTGAGTAATGTTATTACAAAGGAATAATATTTTTTATTCTCAGTCTTCTGTTTAAAACTATTTTCACTCCAAGGTGATATTCTCTTTATATATTGTCACAAATCCCAAGCGATAAGCGGCAATGACTGAAAGAATAAAACGGGTAATATACGCAAGCTTGTGCCTGCAAGCAAAAAGGGCATAACGTGCATCGGGGAAGAGTCTGCAGCTGCAGCGTAACAGGAGGATCAGGTGCTGGCGATACACCTGGCTGCATACAACCACGCAGAGGAGCCTTTTGTAGCGGCTTGCTTTTTCGGATAGTCGCACTATAGTGAGTGATT
>JAZHYW010016712.1:0-56392 GCA_037355805.1 Ixodes ricinus
TGGACCTTTTCCGAGAAGCGTTCTACGCACGCGCGAGCGCCCGATGCCAAGCGGCGGAAGCCGGAACGAAAAATCGAGGAAATTCGGAAGGAGGCTGTGGATCAGCAAGTAGAACACGTAATTGCAACATATTTATAATTGTGTTACACAAAAAAAAGAAAGTGGACGGAAAGAAAAGCACGACGCTTTGGGTGGTCGCCACGGATGCCCCTCTCCGTTCGACCCGGTCCATCCGTCTACCTTCGACGTCGGGAGCCGGAGCCTCAGAGAGCGTCCGGCAACGCCGGCGTCAGCCGGCCGCCCGTCAGCCAGACCTGCCCCAGTTCGTCGTGTCACGGGGTCTGTCCGGGGTTCCTCCCTCTCTTTCTTTCAAACGCATTTTATTTTGATCCACACGCCTCCTTCTAGAGCGTCCCTTTTTATAACCTCAGCCACGGTCGACCACGCGCACCAACACGGCATGTCCACGTGCGACACCACGTGATCCCGGAAGCCACTCCTCCGGGCGACGCCTAGGCCGCAGTTCTTTAGCTGAAGGCCCCGATTAAAGTCGCGGTGGGCACGCGACGCAGATCAGAGAGCGAAGAAGCTGGTAGCATAGCTCCCGATATTGATTGGTAGCGCAGGTAGGTGACTTCCTCGATTTTTAGTTCGTGCAGCCACCGCCTGGCGTCGTCGGTATTTGGAAAAGGTCCATTGTCACCTAGTCTCAAACACTAAATTTAAGTGCTTGAGAAATTTAAGCCCAACCATACTTCTAAGCAAATTAAAATTGTAGACACTTGTGTGCCTTTAAATATGGCTAAGGTGAGTACATTCATACAAAAAGAACAATGATTATTCAAACCAGAAAAATTATTGAACGTATCAAATATGATACATTGGGCTTTTCTGCTACCTCCTTGCCAGCTGCAGTCTCATAGCTTGTGGTATTCAAAGAAACAGTTGCGTTGCTTGTTCAGACACAGAGTTGCATTGCATTTCGCGCACACAACTATGCTAAATGTGTTCGCACTGGGCACACAGTTCCTGCATCGAAGTCGGTTGCTCGTCACAATTGGAAGATGCCCAACCACGTCTTTTCGAACGTCATCGTGGGGATGACTTGGCGTGAACTTCCTCTCCATCGGAGGCGAAGGCAGACTGGCCGGCCGTCCTCTTGACGTTTTGCCAGTAGAGATCAGGCTTTCTGATAAACTGGCAATGAAGGTTCTCAGCTTGAGTGGCCGCTCCTTCAGCTGATGGCTTTGGCGCCTGTGAATATTCCACGCATTTACGACGCAGATGAAGATAGCATGATATATAAGGTACTATCACGATCAATATGAGTGCGAACACCGCTCCGCGTGGCCCGCGTAGAGTAACTTGGAGTAACTGTATAGGCTCTGTTTGCAGAGCCAGAGTATCGCGTTCCTTTTACTTTCGCCACCATCTCCGTATTGGCGGGGGAGTGGTCACGTGGGCAGAACTGGAGCCGAATCTCGTGCGGGAAAGCGGCCTTCCAGAGCGCGCGAGTTTCGAGGAACATATTTTCCGCTTTTAGTTCGCAAAATATAGATCCTAGACTAATATCGAACGAACCGAAAGCTTCCTAAGTCATTGGACATTATGTGCGTCAACTGGGTTCAATACAATCCTGTATTTTTATAACGCGAGCGATGTTTTAGGGCATCCGTTTCCAAGGAATTGGAAGCAGACGACACGGACGACGATCGCGTTGCTCGCGTCTGCGGCTCTCGCGGAGTGATACGTGATACGCGACCGGCACATCCGGCTATGCCATCTTGGCGGGTCGGCGAGCTCTCGTCCGAAAGCGAGGGGACGGCGTTTTTGTCAGCCGCTGCGTCGTTTACCGCAATGAATTGACGACTTCACTTCACACGCGACCCACTAGATCCGCGGGTGCGATTTTTTCAATCGAGAGGGAAACAGGAAACAACGGGAGAACGATGACGGCGCATGCGGAGCTCGTCGCCGCACGCCGTACTATTTTCCTTACGCAGCGGACCGCAGCACGCCACAGCACGCCGCCTCGCGTCAGCGCCTTCGCGTCCCTGCAAAAACCGACCGTGGCTTCCCGCAGTGCTTGGATCTAGAATGGCACCATTGCGGTCAGAGTGGCCAGTTCCGCTTATTATAAGCGGATTTGGGCTTCTTTTTTCACTGAGTCGCTGGTAGATTTTTCCAGCCGCTTGTCGCGTTTTTTGGGCTTATTCGCGTTGTTCCTGCAAATATTGTTATTTTAGTGCTCGTCGTGCTCACTGGCAGCGCGTTTGTCGTCAAAAACGCGAAAAACAGCATGACCGTTTGGCGCAGCAGTTAGGTGGCGCAAGCTACCGTCCGTCACAAAGTACAAAACTATTACCATCCATTCACAAATGTTTTGGCACCTTGCCCATCATGCCAGTCGGCAGTTGCGGTCGTCGTGTCTAGTTGCCATTGTATTTTGCGCAAAATGGCTTCGAAGTGGTCGAAGTATGGTAAAAGTTATTGTTAAAGAGTGGGAAAAGGAAACACAGCTTAAGGACTGGCTACGACCAGTCACCGGAGACGATAAAAAGCAGCGTGCAAGTACTGCAAGTGCGAGATCCGCGCTCATCATGCCTACCTCGTTCAGCACATGGCAACAGAAAAACACGTGAAGAACTCTCGGCCACTTTCCAGTGCACGTTTGACTATCATGAGCTTCACTAAGTCGTCGCCTCCAAGAACGATACCAGAACTGGAGCTCAAGCCGGCATGTTACTCAGCGTGCCATGCCACTATCCGCTCTGTGGATAGTGACATGGCACTCTGAGTATTCGCCTTCGTATTTGAGCGAGTTCTCTTTCTCATTTTATTATTGATAAACTAGTTTCAAGAATGTGTACATTTATTGAACTTCCGCTTGTTTTGGGCTTTTTCACGAAGGTCACGCCGCTTTTTTCGGGCTTGGTTGGGGACGACTATCTGCTTGTTCGCTCGGCCGCATCTGGCCACCCTGATTGCGGTAATCTGCTCCGCAAGTGGAGCATATACAGTTACTCTAGGCCCGCGGTACTCTCTGCTCCCCCTGACGATTTCACTTTGAAGTATAAGTGCACCTTGCGGTCGAGACATATCTTCTCTAGCGACCGCCACACCACTCTGCGCTTCCGGGTCGTTTGCTAGCGAAACCCGGCCGGCGAAACCGCGAAACTGTTCAGCAATGACGAAGAGCATTTTACGCGAGTAATATGCGCCAGCAAAATAACTTGTATAGATATTTTTAGGGTCATCGTCTTGATTAGGAAGTTTTAGCAGATTATTCCCATGAAGTCTCCGATAACAATACCTGATACTTTGCCGACGCCCTTAAGCATGAATTATATTGTTTTCAGAGGTATCAAGACAATCAACAAAGACTGCCTATTATTTACTTCAAATGAGTTTTGCGAGAGCAAGGGACCACCAATGCGCACAGGCAAGAAATTAGAGTGGTGCGAGCGTGGGTGATACTCTTCATCATGGAAAACATTGGGCAAAAACGACGAGGATGTCCCGTGTGTTTCTTCTACGTCATCGTCGTTTCCTTTGTGTTGTTTTTCGTGAAAAAGGCTATCACCCACGCTCGCACCGCGCTAACTTCTTGCCTCTGCGCATTGGTGGTCCTTTGCTCTCGCAAAACTCACGCGAAGAAATAATAGGCAGTCTTAGTTCATTGTTTTGAGACCCCGATAACAATATGATGCATGCTTAAAGGCGTCGGCGAAGTATCGGGTATTGTTATCGGAGTCATAAGAATAATCTGCTAAAATTTGCTAATAAAAATTATGACCCTAAAAATATTTAAACAAGTTATTTTTGCTGGCTCACATTACTAGCGAAAAATGCGCTTCGTCATTGGTGAACAGTTTCGAGGTTTCGCCGACCGTTTTTCGTTAGCAGAAGACCCGGAAGTGCAGAGTGGTGCGGCGATCACTAGAGACGATATGTCTCGACCGCAAGGTGCACTTACACTTCAGAGAGCAATCGCTAGGGGCACTGATAGTACCGCGGGCCACGCGGAGTGGTGTTCGCGCTCATATTGATCGTGATAGTACATGTACCAGCGCCTGGACCGAATGATGTATTGTACAGCGACACCTGATAATTATGCTGGTCGATCCCAAACTCCACATAGACATCACACGCCCGGCAATTGTTGGTACGTACAACAGTGTTATGGGGGGGGGGCCCATAACACTGTTGTACGTACCAACAATTGCCGGACGTGTGATGTCTATGTGGAGTTTGGCCTTCCGGTCATACCGTTTGACTTGCTGAGGTGGCTCAACAGAGACGAAGTTTGACACTAGGGTGACAGCTTTCCTGTCAAACCAGCAAACTACCACAATTCCTTTGCCATTGTCAACTCTGTAATCATGTGAGCCTTGGCCAGCTTTTCTCAGAGTCTTCTCATCCTGGAGTTTGCAGTTGCTCAGCCGATTTTGCCTTAGAGTTCCAACGTATTGCATTCCTCTCGTTGCTAACTCTTCAACAAGGTTCAAAGAGCTGAAAAATTGTCAGCTGCAACCTTGAAGCCTTCATTCGGAGGGATTTCAGAGCACATGCTCAGGACCGTATCACCCTTAAGTCCAAAAATGTACTTTTCTTTGGAGTGGCCTTGGTATACCTCGAACTGGTAAAAACACCGGTTGTGCCTGCCCGTCCCCAAAGCTTGAAACCCCACGACGTCGGTTTGTTTGGGATGTACTGTTTTAGCGAGCTTCTTCCTGTAAATGACACCATTATCTCATCCACCGCATTGAACTCTTCTTGTTCAATGCTCTTGATGTTGTGCTGCAATAATGAAATCCAAGGACGAATCTTCCACAACTTGTCCTTCTTCGCTTCTTCGGTGGTTTCCATGTTGTTTACAACATGCATGCATTGTATCAGCTTCAAGAAGCGATTTCTCGACATCTTGTTAGTGATAGGAGAATACCTTGTCCCATTCTCCCAGTAGCACCTGACGTTCGGCATTTTTGTAAGCCCCATTTTCAGTTATATTCCAATATATTGCTCTAGCTCTTGCGGAGTTGTGTTCACGGAGCTGCCGTATTTCTGCGTATTGTAAAACATTTGTTTGCTCCACTAGCATGGTGAGCATATCAGTACTTAGAAACTGGCGGAAAAGGAACAATCGTGAATCCATGGTATCCGGTTCAGAGAATACTTTGGAAAATTCAGCATGACTGTTTTGAGGATATTCCTTTCGCCATTTGTTGTCTGGACGAGAAGACGAAGCTACAGATGATCCGAAGGAATCTTCTACGATTTCTTCATCATCACTTGTCTCAGAGGGCTCAGCCGCGGCGGGGGACTGTAATCTTCATCGTCACTTTCCTACAGACCACTAAAATCGCCGAAATCTTCGCCGGCGACGATGCGGTTCAATATGTTCCTAACTTCGGGACTTAAAATTAGAAGAAAAAATCAATAAATAAACTGTTAAAACGTGTACCATTAAAAGATTTACCAAGAAAACGTATCAGAATTGATACAAAAATTGTGCCATCAATTACGACCCACTGTATCAAAAATGATACGCAGAAATTTGAAGCAATTTGAAGCGGACGGGCCTCAAAAACAACAACGAACGGAATAATGTGGTTGCGCAACACTTTCTGAGCAAACAAAGTGCCGAACATAGGTCGGCAGAGCCATATACTTACTGTGTTCGAGTAAAACGACGCCGATGGTATGCCTTCTAGCCAAGGAGGTTAGAAGTACGAGGAGGGGCATGTTGCAATATTGGTGAAGCCTAGTCATAAAAAGTTTAAACGATTTTGTGCCCAGCGTGACCGCAGATCTCTCTGGCGATTGGTGCGCGCGACTTTGTCACGTGCGAGATGGATGGTTGATTGTAGGAGGATTCCTTGCAGGCTTACGAGCGCTCCGTCCGGTAGGTTTTATCAGATCGAAGGCTAGACGAAGGCTAGCTACGGTTACGTGATGTGGCCATGTAGGGCTGGTAAGATGGAGAGGAAGAGAAAATGAGAAAGAGACGAGGCATCAAGGGAGCATGGCTTGTGGAGGCTACGCGGCTGACGTCATGCCCTCTTTTACCCTTCTATTCTACTTGCTTCTAGCGAGCTGCTGCGTACGGCAAGGAGGATAGAAGGGTAGAAGAGGCATGACATCAGCCGCGTAGCCTCCACAAGCCATGCTCCCTTGACGCCCCGCCTCTTTCTCGTTTTCCTCCTTACTCTCCTCACTTGTCAGGCCAGCGTGACCACATCACGTGACCGTTGCTAGCCTGCGTATAGCCATCGTTCGGATAAAACCTACCGGACGGAGCGCGCGCAAGCCTGCAAGGAATCCTTCTAGAATCAACCATCCATCTCACATGGGACATGTCACGCGCACCAATAGCCAGATAGATCTACGGTCACGTTGGCCACAACATCGTTTAAACTTTTTATGACTAAGCTTCACCAATATTGCAACGTGCCCTCTCCTAGTGCTTCTAACCTCCTTGGCGTACGGCCATTTTGCTCTAGCTGCTAGCGGCGCCCTGGCGGGCCTTGCTGAACTACCCAAATCGAAAAAAACTGTCAGCGTATCAAAACCGATAATAATTGGGGTTGTGTGGATATTTATCCAGCGTGTAGTTGGTCAGCCATTTTAAAGTTGCGACGAGTCACTCGCTGTAGATGAGCAATTTAGCCAGTGCAGTACAACCGCCAGCCTGGGGTCTTTAACGCGCACCACGCAGTAGTGATACACGACCGCACGCCGGTACGATGCTCATCCAGATCGAAACGGGTAGGGGTGGGGATTGAGCCCAGGATCCTTGGGTTCGCAAGCGAGCTTTAGCTCCACGTGCTTCGAGCTGGTGTGCGCTAGTCCACTCGGCCACCGATCCCCCTCAAAACCGATACTGCGGGTTTTGGTCTCAGCTTCACGCAATTTATTGTCACTTTTGGGTTATCAAACTCCGCTTAGCAAATATGATACGCTGGGCTTTGTGGGGTATTAAACTACAAAAGACTAAGAATTATGTTACCTTTAGCCGATTACTGACTAGGAATGCTGATATTATTGTAACTTTTGCTGCTATTACACGCGCGGAACGAACATGGGTTCAACATGGCTTTAGTAACCTTATCACTGCGTGAATCTGAAACCGAAACTAATCGGGAGCATGCCGTGTGGTGTTACTTGAGCCGATTATTTTAATATCATGTAGCCCTTCGAAGCACTAGATTAGGAGGTGTCTAGCCGGCCAATTTAAATACACAGAACACCTGTATACTAATAATACTTGCAGACACTCTTTGTATTCATCTACTTAACAGCGTCAGTAACTTGCCTAATCCTTTTCAGAACCGGGTAAGGCATATATACGAATCGGGTCGGTAGGCTGGTCTGAGTAGAGAGTCGCGGAGGTGTTGTGTTGCAGTTGCTTGTGCCTTGTTGTCTTGTTGATATGTATGTGCCTGTAACAGTTTTCGGTATCGTGGTGGGTGGGTGTTGGCGCAGAGTTGTTGTAGGTGCAGTATGTAGTTTAGCAGTATGAGTTGGTGAATGAACATTTTTTTAGTGCCATCAAGCGGTTACTACTACACTTCCTAGGCGGCGCAAGCTGCCGTCGGTTGAGGTAGGCACAAACAAGAAGAGATAGGGGAAGAAAAAAGAAAGATAGCGGGGTGTTGGTGCGAGTTGAACGCCTCCCGTCGGTGTCAACGAAGTTGCCCAGCGATTCATCGCCGCATACGACAAGCATACGTTCACTTCAATAAAGTCAGCGTGCCCATTCCTCGTGTTACGATTTCTTTTTTGAGCGTTCTCTGCCGGCGGTAAAAATATAGTCAATTTAGCGAGATGCCGTCGGGTGCAACCGCGGCGATTCCGGCAAACACGCTGCCGTCCTCCCGGCTAATAGGTACGGTACCGGTGTCTAAGGACGGATGTTTAGAGTGCCTGATGGCGCTTGGAAAATGTCGAATAGACGTATGCGCCCTATTCTCTCACTCGGCCGAAAAGCCGTGATGTTGGTTAGGCCTTACCGGGAAATCCGAGCCTCGCTAACCGGCCGCCATGTTGCTTTTGGAGGTAGTCAAATTTGACTACCTGCTTTTTGGCTACGTGTGGAGTCGTCATTTTTACCATAGGTGTCGCTATATTTGGGAGAACTTTTTACCAACCCAAAAGGTAGTCACATGTGACTATCTTTTTTCTTAGAGTGTGTATCCACTTTTGTATACACTGTCCATTGTTTTTTGCCACTTTTTTCTGAAGCCATACTCCCTTCCCGAACAATTTCGGAACTGCTTAGGTACGTTGAATGTTTGTCAGATTTCGAATAGAGTTCTCATTGTTTAGTAATGGCTCTCCCGCAGTGAGTTTGAGGCTATGCAAATTGGTGTTTTTAATATTAGCCAGAAATTGGGAATTTTTACTATCCGGTGTGTGCTTCGCACTCTTATTACACTATTATGACTGGTAATGATAGCGATGTGTTATTTATTTCTGCACTTCCTGTGTCCGAGTTGGCGTGAAAGTGAATGGATCATTCAGCGTGTTCCATGTGGAAAGTTTTGTTAACTTGGTTCTACTAAGAATCTATTACGGAGTGTACTATGTGCCGGACTCCTTCGCATAATTTATTTATGCGAGTATTTATTTCGTATAAAACATACAAAGCTTCTGAAGTAAATCATGTATACATAGATGTGGTCCAACAAAATATTTTCGAACCACTTACTGTTGTTGACCCCAAGATGCTCCACCAGCCAGGAGTGAATGTGGCGATTGTGTAACTTCAATGTTTTGCAATAGAAAATGAACAAGAAATACACCTCTGTTTTGTGAAGTTGAAATATTGTATGACATATTTGTCACGGATTTTATCGTAAAAATTAAAAACAAAACGTTCGTCAGCATTAAAACAAAAACACACACACACAAAATGCTGCGGCTTGGGAGTCAAGGAGCTCCTCAGAGCCGAGCGAGGAGCGAGGTGAGGAGGAAAGAGAGAGAGAGAAGGGTTCCGGAGAACTGGAGCAGAAACGCCCAAACCAAAACCGAAAATAACTTGACCGGAACCGAAACCAGATTATGATTATGCCGCCCGCTAGAAGCGCTACCTGTCACTGGTCTATCTGGGCCGCTGGGGCCTATGACAGAGTCCGCTCTTTACCTTGTGTATATTAGTCTATGGGGCTACCCCCTTCGGGAGCTTCACAACTGAGGTAATCTAGTAACGTTAGTACGACCTATGTAACACATAGCGGAGGTCGCGAAACTAGATTAACTGTGGTATTACTCGACACACCCTTTTCTCTGTTTCACTAGGAGTGCGAGCTAGTGCGAGTGTAGGAGCTGCAAGAACGTGCTCCGGGCTTTCAACGTTCCTGTCGAGCAGGCGCGCTTGCGCAGTGCAAGCCAACGTTCATGCAAGCATCGTTCGGATTGATGCGCTCGTGCTCTTAACTTCTGTTTCTATGGCACGAAAAGGAAGCTTTGGGCAGGAATCTAGAGCATAGAAAATGGCGGCGATTCTTGTTTCGCAGCGATGGCTTGACCAACGCGTACAATGACGGGTTTTCCGCGAGCACCCGGTTGCCTTCGCGATGCACGACGACTGTTTCTGACGACAATACCGCTTGTCGAAAAGCACCGTGCGATCGCAGTGTTACCAGCTGCGCGACGAGAGACGGCGACGATGAGAGATGATGACCGTCGAGCAGCAGCTACTAATCGAATCACACTGAGATTTATCGCAACGGGGAGCTCCAAGGGCGCGTTTGCCACCGATGATCACATAGCGAATGCCCAGTCGATGGTGATCAGAGCCGTGACTGCCATCGCGAGTGTCGCTGTCAACCGGCTAGGAAGAGTCGGCTGGGCTGACCAAACCCCGAACCAAAGCAGCTGAAACATGTGCAAAAGAAGGCTTTCGTCGCCACCAAGAAAAGCACATCGACGTCGTGGGGTGCGTTGACTGAACCTAGAATCTAACTGCACCTTCGTCACAATTATCATCGGTCTGAAGGAGACCGTCACCGTTCTGAAGGACTCCAACACTTTCCTGCAAACACCACTTTGCCATTAACAACATAGTGGTAAGTTGACGTTAGAACTTCACGGTTTCTATCGCTTCGAAATTAATGCACGCGTAGTACCTATGTCTATAGTTAACCACTTGTTGCGGTTTGTAGCTACTGTCAGTCACGCAATAAAATCTGGATCGGTTGCTGATGATATTTTATTTTACCAATTATATATTTCAGCTTTTCGCGCCAAGCTTCTGGAGTTGCAGTTAGTCATCGGACAATCCTAAGAAACACTGTTCAATGTCCTGCAATGAACTACGAACAGGTGTGTCCTAAAATGATTCGTTAGTTGTTTAGAAAGCAGGAGGTTAGTCTGGCAGTGTATGGCAATATTGTTACCCACTGTGGACGAGGAATGTAGCCAGTGCAATCTTGTGGATGGTTGTCAACTCCGTGACCAAGAAAAACAAGAAAGACACCGTTGTCATACATTTAACACGTATGTTCAACGTAAAGGTTATGATACCAATGAAATTGATTGTCGTTTCAAAAATTGACAATAACTTATTGAAATTAAAGTGTAGTGTGAACTGGATTTTTAAAATTTGCCCTACCGCCCCCCCCCCCCCCCGCGCCCCAATTCATGAACATCCCAGCCACCTGAGCCACCTCCCCCTCACCCTCTCAAAGTTCCTGGCTACGCCACTACTATCAACAGCACTCAATAGATAGTCCACATTGTAAGGATTAGCGAAATTTCCTTTATTTTATGCACCATATATGCCTTGTTTCTGCCTTTATATGCATTCAGACAAAGTACACACTTCAGAAAACACTTGTGTGATAGCTGCGTTCACAATGCAGTCCCCGTCAAAATTTAAAGGCGTTAAAATATTACAAAAATTAAATTTTAAATGAAACGCGTTAGTTCGTGGCAAACTTCCATTACGTTTTACATCATTCACCTTTGTCGTCCGATGAATCAGCAGTTAGCGCTACACAAACCTCAATGAGATTGTCGTTTTTTTGTTTTTTGCCGTTGGGGCGGTCGCTGGCGGTCGTGGCGGCGGCATAATTCTTTCTCAGACCGTTGACTGCTACCTGCGTGCTCGCGGAAGCGTTGGTCACTTTGTGTCAAGGAGAGGTTTTGAATCTTGACGCATGACAACGCTGAATGAAGGTCTATTGCCGTCTTCATAATCTCAGCAAGGCTTCCGTTACGAGCCACAACAACACCACCACTTTCAAGTTACATAACACCGGCACAAATAGAAGCAAAGTCTTGCATCTCGCCAAGTGTTATATCGGAGACGTTGAACATCAGCTCACCGTGCTCTTCGACCCGGTCCTGCCGCCGAATATGCTCATTCAAAAGCACGAAAGCATTCGTGTGCGCGTAGATCAAGTTACCGATCGCATGTCAAACCCCAGCCGCGGTGGATCCGGACGACTATCGCGGCCATGTTCATTCGAGTTTATCTCGCCAAGTGTACGGTTGTCGAGTTAAAACAATGCAAATACTCCCGTGCATTCTTGTTCTTACGTCATTTTGTCGTCACAACCCGAACTCGAAAGCGACTGTTAGTGGCAAACAGAGGCTTTTCTAGTTTCACGAACGTTCCCATGGCGAACACTGTTGACTCGTCACGCGCAATGAAGCCAACAGGATAGCGAGGTAGCTATGTAGGAATGTGTGAAAAATGCGGAAGCCGTAATTTTTTCTTGCACGAGCGTTTCTGCAAATAAAAGGTAAGTAAAAAGACTGCCCGAAATTATGCGGTCGCGTCCATTTCTTCAGCGCCGAAAGAAAAGAGCATGGCTTATGGGACTATCGTCGTTATCACTGCAGTGAGCAAAGGGAGCAAAGCATTATTAAAACTGCCCGAGGACTTTCCTGCATTATCCACAGCATGTTCACAACCGAGGCACTCTGCGTTAATCTAACGACCTGTCATATATTAACTCAGAGTCGTAGTCAGCGCTGTATTCATTTGTGTCTTCTTCACAGGCAAACAGGAGACTTCATTCTAGCTTTCGTTCACGGCGGCTTCACAAAAGATGACCGGTGTCGCAGCGTGCCTTCACATAATATTTTCCTCTCGTAATGCCATCCGTATCGTGCAGAAACAGGGAAAGCAACGGCGCAAACGAGGCAGAAACACCACAAGGTCGTTACCGCGGTTTTCGCCATGTTTCCATTGAAAGACCGTAGCGAAAGACTTCGCGAAAACAAGTTTAGATATCTTAGCTAAATTTACTTTAAGTCCTAATTATTGAAATAATCTTTTGTAATTTATAAAAGAATAATATTTTTTTTTTTTCTGTTTCCATCCATTTTCCGAAAGTTAGCATTTTCTTTCGTTATTCGCTCGTTCTCACTCCCGGAGGAAAGAAATATGCTAACAAAAAAAAAAAAAAAAAAACAGAAGGAAATGCGGGGATTTCTGCGCCCTAACTGCGTGGACACGTCATCGCGACGTAGGGGGAGGGTCAGATTCTAGCTGACCGCGTGCGTGAACCCGAACGTTGGGGCGGAGCCTCAAACAAAAACCATTCTAGTTTGAGGCTCCGCCCCAACGTTCTCGTTACGTCACTATTGTATTTTTTGGAGGAGGCCGGTGTTGGTGGTGAGGTGGTGTCCGAGAGGTGATGTCGGGTACCGGCGCATGGCTGCGTGGATGGCCTTGAATGCCGGTGGTGGTGATGTACTGCCTCGTCAAAGTCCGGAATGGAGCTGCAGCCGCTGCTGCAGGCGTCGTCGTGGTCGGGGAGTAGACGTCGGGTGTCTCCGTGAAAGGACCCGGTAGCGGCGGGGAAGGAGGCCGGTGACTGCTTACTTGTTTAAAGGGGCGATGCAGCAATTTTTGTACTTTGCGCAAATACCGCTTAAAACGAATCCCTGACGTTAATGACCTATAAAACACGCGTTCGTTTTTCACCCCACGCAATAGAAGTCCCAGAAAAAAATCAAAGAAAAACGAGCAGCGTTCACCCACTCAACTCGCAGCCAGAACAAGCGGCCACGTGATCTGGAGCCGATTATATGCCGCCAATGTTGATCATTGCCACGCGCTGGGGTTGGCAAAGCACAGGACACGCGCTGAGTTCCCGACATTGTTATGGCTCGGCTATTGTCGTCGTTGCAGCGATTGGACACGGGCCACTACCCGAATGCTTCTCGAGCTAGTAATTATCACGAGCCCAAATCGAGTGCCCACGCAATGCTCGGGTCCAATCTATGAACCGCATTCAAATATCGTCACCGGAGGATACTGCGATACCCACGTTACGTCATCAAATTTTGCAAAGGAGAGATTGAATGAAAATGATCGCTTTTGTCCTTGAAATTACACCGCAACAACGGAGATTCTTGGCCAGTGGCGTTGCGTGTGAGTATCCTTGAGTCCCACTAGTGCCAGTAAGCTCGTGTAAAGTGAAAAACATTCCAATTGAATATCGTTGCACAGCTCCTTTAATACGTATCCCTGTTCCACAGCTGTGCTAGCATGCTCGAGCTGAGCACGCCCCACTGCGAGTGAGGGCACGTGCTTGTCTCGTTCAAACGTCGTGCCCGTACGAACGCAAGACTCAGAATACTACAGTCACTTTCTTGTTTGCAACCAGAATAGCACCCCAAAAACGAGAACGAGAAACCTCCTCCCCCATGGGTGCCAAGCGCTCAAATAAGGCCACTGCGCGCGAAATAATTCTACGCGGTTGGAATTGGAACGTGGTACCTAAACATCGGCAACAACAACCGTTTGGGAACGTAACTGGTGATTTAGTCGAGTTATCAGGATTGTGACCGAACTAAATGACGTATGACCGCGTATGCGTCTACGTAGCACAGAACGGGAGCCGCATAACTAAATTAACGTCGCGGCATTACTCGACACACCCTATTATTTGTTTCACCATGTGGAGGATCGGTGGGCCGACTGGGCTAGCAACACACCAAGGTAGCTAAACTCGTCAGACACAACTTTCTTTGTGTTATGACATAGCGGGGGAGGAGCCGAAAGATTGCAGCGAAGTTTTCTTTCTCACAAACCCGCAGATCCGTATATCTTCGTGACGTTTTTCATTGAAAGGGCGAAAAATCCCTACTACTCCCTAGGCGCCGAGCTAGAGCAGCACGAGAAAGCACGCGGAGACGAACGTGGTTCGTATACGTATAATGTCACGATGAAGATTATCAGCTGCGACCTTGATGGTCTCTAAAAAGCACAGCGGAGGCTTGGGTAATTGCATTCTAAAATCAACACCGTCAAAGTTGATAGTCTGATATCGTTCTTATTTCCGCCGATAAAGCAGAATTTACTAAAAAAACGTCCCTGTCGTCCCTTTTATTTATCTCGGCCTTTGAATTTGATCAGAGTGTAGCCCGACGTGGCTAGGTCACAACCAGCCGAGTAGCATTGTCCACCTTTGGACGGATTTCGCTTCCGGGCAGTTGTCCCCCATCAGCGGGAGATAAAATCATTTTATGATAGACTTTCAAAGATTAGCCAAACTGGGATTAATTCTGCGTTCATCAACTGAAATAAGAGTAATGTCAGTTTGTCAATATTGACGGTGATGTTTCGAGAACGCGAGGACACCAAGCTTTCATCGTACACAACCAAACTTTTCACCGTCGACTCGAACACGCACCATCAAATTTGTCGTTCACAACTGATCATCCTGACCCTGACGTCAAAGTTATGAACTATAAAAGGACGTCACTGAACGCGCCTGCACACAACGAGCCCTGGCACGAGCCTCTCGATTGAAAGTCTGTCATGGCCGCTCGTAAGTTCATGGAACGCGCCCCGTTTTAATTCCAGAATCTCTAGAACCATTATTTCGAAAATTGCACGCTGTGCTGTTCCTCGTCATCGCTCAGTTGGAACGCCTCTAAGCAGGGTCGTCGAAACAGAAGAACGGGGAGGGGCGCGATTCACCCCCCTCCCCCAAGTGGCGTCGAAAAAGGGGGCGCAAAGGGCATAAGGGTGTAAGGGGGGGGGGATATCGCCCCAGCCCCGGACTATAGCATTTCAGAGAGTTATAATAAAAAAAAATGACAGACGTTTACAGTTCTCTGTAATGTCGAATTAAAGCGCAGCTCTTGAGGAGGAGGAGGGGAGGGTACGGAGGGGAGGGTATGCCCCTCCACCCCCCTCCTCCTATCCTGCTCCCCTCTCATTTAGCGGGGAAACCTAATTGGTGTTAAAATCACGTGACGTCAATTTCCCCGCTAAATTTAGTGAAAAAAACGTCCCATAATGCAACGCGCGCGCGGTTACGCCGACGGCGACGCCGCTCAAGCTCGAAACGGGCGCATAAGAGTTGCGCTCTAAAAATTCGGGGGAAGGGATATCCCCCTTCTTCACTACTATCACCCCCTCCTCTCTCTCTCTCTCTCTCTCTCCCGAACAATTTCTACGGCCCTTCCTGACCCCTATTTGAGTGTGTGTTTGTGTTGGTTATACCTTTTTTTCCCTTTCCACGGCTTTTTCTCGCCATCCCCCCTCGCCCCCTCATCTCTCAGACATTACCGACGTCTCTATACACAACGCCTGTGGGTGACCCCGGTGGCGTTGTTGACAGTGGCGGAAGATGAGCTCTAAAACCGCATACACCGCGCACGGCTCCACAATATCACAAAGTTTAATCTTCGCCTCGATTCCGAAGCGAAGATTTTGGCCTCAAATAACTCCTTCCCAAAGTTGTGAAACGTCACTTTGTCGTCAGCAATAACTTCCACAAACGACGATCTTGCGACGAGAAAGTTCAGAGTATTTACAGCCCGCCTAGGTACAATCTACGTTTCATTGACTCTATCGCGGCGTAGGGATGTAGGGACACGCAGGCGCGACGTCATCAGTGCAGCCGTTCAATCGGCTGGCCCCACGGTGTTGCTCGCGCGCGCTCCGATGAAGCTCGCTACAACTTTGTGCCTAACATTCTCGCTGGAATTTGAGCACCGAGAGAGCTTGGATGATTGACATCTCGTCCCGCGTGACGCCAACGTCGCGAGAGTCCAATCAGCACGCTCTGCGAACTTCGTGCCCAACTTTGTGTTTGACGAGTTTAGCGACCCAACTCAGAGCACGTGGAGCGAACGCTCGCGCTGCAGAACCCAGGATCCTGGGTTCAATTCCTACCCCAAGACGCTTCAATCTGGATGAGCTTCGTACCGGCGTGCGGTCGTGTCTACTACTGCGTTATGCACGTTAAAGACTCCAGGCTAGCGGTTGTTACTGCGCTGGCTAAATCTCTCACCTACAGCTGGGAGACGTCGCCCGTTGAGGCAGGCCAAGTTCTAGCTGTATAAGCCACGACCCACGCTATACTTACGACCACTTCATCTGGAAACCCTCCAGCACGCACCGCCCGGAGGGCCTAGTTTCAGCGGCGCCTCGTGGCGAGGCCTGGAACTCGGTTTTTTTGTTTTCGTCTGTTCCGCGTTGCACCAGGTTGTGTTGGCCTTTATGGTATTAGCGGCGCGCGGGCAGAGCCAATATCATTTGGTGTTGGCCACGTAAACTAATTAACGAATTGGATCCCTTCAGTATCCTTTACACGGGGAAAAACTTTTTACAGCGTGAACGCGCTTGAAACCAGAAAGCGCGATAAGCTGGCGTGCACTCACAGATAACAGAACCCACCGAGGTCGGAGGACCGAGTTTTCGTGCCGCCTAGTGAGAACGCATCTCACTAGGCGGAGCTGAAAGTCGGCCCTCAGCCGGGAGCAGGCTCTTCCATAGAAGCACTCAGATGACGTGGTCGTAACTATAGAGTTGGTTGTGGTATAAACCCACACACAAGCCAATTTTTTCTTCACCATGAGAGCGAGCTGCTGCGAGGGTAAAGGCCAGTTCAGACACTTGCGTTCGACTGCGGTGCGTTCGGCTGCGGAAGCGCGACTGCGGAACGTTGCGGAGTACTCTTGCGGATAGCTTGTACACACAGTTGCGTTGAAGCGCCATCCGCCGCTGTCAAAAACCAATAGGAGCTTGCTATTGGCTCTTGCGGCGCACCAATCGAAACCACGACTCGCAACGAATGTAGTCAAGCAACTATGATCACAACAAACATGGCGGCGTTCAGCGGTGGTGTCGGTATGGCCGCAACTTCTCCATGTTCGCCGGGGTTCTCCAGAATAAAAGGAACGGAAAACCTAAGGAATTTGTTCCTAGACTGCGTGCGGGGCTACATCGCACAGGCGGGCAGTGAGGCGAACTGGCCTTCCGGTTGTGCGGGCTACCACCGCAATGATTTTGCTTCAGCGACGACGCCACCCCGGCCTCGAGTGTGTTCGCTCACTCCTGCGCTCCCTCGAAACTTTCGGGGAGTACCACCATTTAGTGCGTGATATGCGCTTGGACAACGCTCAGGACTTCTTCCAATACTTCCGAATGACGAGGCAGAGGTGGCGATGTAGAAGAAACTTTGGTATGAGGATTGGTCTGAGTTTTTCATGGTAGGATTCTGCGGTGCTTAAAGGTGCCGAATTTGCCTCGCAAATTTTCTGCCGCCACGGTGTCATCCGATTTTGTGGGGTTTGGCACTCTCCTTTTGGCGACTACTAAAATTAGAGCTGGATTACTAGCTGCCTTGCAAAAGGTGGCAGGAATGATTTGCTGGTTGCATACCATTACTGAGTGTTTAGTTTTGGTTTTCCTGCAATCATGCGCTGTTCTGTTTTAGGTCGCCGGCAATTACTCGGCGGTTTGAGTTTGGTCGCTGGAAATTAGCCAGTGACGGTGTTACGTTTCAGAACACTTCACCAGTGTTCATGTATGAGTCAAATGAGGAAGTTCGCCTAACTTATGCACGAGCGTATCTAACTCGAAATCATTTATGTGGTAGAAGTGCATGTCATTGATGTAGTTGCGAAATGTTGAATCTGGGTCCTGGGATGACGGCACAAGGTTGTTATCTTTAACAAGTAATACGTCTTAGGAAGACCTATTGAGAACATTTCAACACTATAATTGGGAGTGCAGTCCCTCAAACGTTAATAATGTTATAATGTTACTTAACAGACTTTCACCAGTTCGGAGAACCAAAATGTTAGGTGTAGCGCGCCTGCAAACCTCGATTTTGTTCTGCCTAGTTCTGCTCAAGGAATTATTGCATTACTTTCTACAGGGTGCATAAATCGATCACAGTCTGTAGTAAGAGTAATGCAAGATAAACAATTCGCAAGTTATTTACGTTGTACATTGCGTGCCTGCACCATGGTACGAATAGCACAAGCAAGCAATCTGTGTTTTATATTATCTTAAAAAATTGCAAGGTTATGGATCATGCAATTAATATGGCAGACCGTGCTTAGTCTGAGCACTTTTCAAAGGATTTGAAGTTGTGGCTCCTGAATATGTTTTCTCAGCAAATTGCAAAAAACCACGGATGTCGTGTTCGTGGTGCGTACATCCACTTAAATTGACACTTTTCTTCCTCTTGTTAATGCACAGCAACTGTTGGGTCGCTATTTTACCAAAATAGGACTAAAGAGCCTCATAACTTTGTTTGCCGTAAATATGACATGCACTGGTTTATAGGTCTCGAGGCATTCATGATTACTGCAATAGCACTGAAACCTCTTGGTCTGTTGATTTGACCACCTCCTCTCGCTGGTGGGCCCCAGCCTACAGAAGGAGACAACCTTCTGGAGGGCGCCCATACCACCAGCTGAAAGGTTGGCCCTGACAATCAGGTATGCCAACGCTACTGCTGCACTAACGAGCTCTGTCACATAAGAGTTTAGCGAACATAAAACGAAACAGTGGTGCTTGAAAGCACAGCAAACATTGCTTTCAAAAGTACTACCGTAAGCAGAGATACCTATATATTGCCGCATGCATGGCCGAGTGGCTTACGCACTTGGCTGTTACGCAAAAGGCCTCAGGTTTGATGCCTGGGAGCCTCACGTCACTTTATTTAATTTGTTAGGAAGGGGTTCTAGTTTATTCGAGAAGCTTCTCGATTGTTCTCAATTGTTCTGAGTCACAATGTTCGACTGCTGAACATTCTAGTTCGAATGATCGCGAAAGGGTACTTCCTACAAAAGTCTGTATGCAGTCGGTCTTTCGCCAGCATTTGATCCTGCCACTTCACCGTTATCGACGCCTGTTATTATTCTGTTTGTTTTGGCACTAGTTCGCCTTAATAAACGTTCAGTTTCTTCGTCACTCACCGTCTCGTCAATTCATCGGTGGTAATACGAATATTTGAAAGTATCAAGAAAGGCCCCCAACAAAGCTCCAAATTTCAGGTACTGAACATTTCGAGTCATATTAGGTGTCTTCTTCAGCGGCGACTACGGCTACTGCCACTGAAAAGCAGTATTTCTGTATTTTTCTTTATAGTTGCCGTTGTCTTCTTGCGTGTTGGTCATAAGGCAGGCTCTACTGAAATGTGCAGATGTTTAAGTACCAAAGGACACATTCATCTTCCCTGACATACCCTAAACGTGCCAGGGCCTATTATTCTAACAAAAGCCTCTGTTGGGAGTTGGCCTCAGGACAATAAAAAATAAACGATTTGATGCAAACATTAATGTATACTCAAATGTACATCAGCTTGCCTCCACATTTCTCTGCGCCGCACTGTTTCCCGGGAGCACATTTGTTGTCCATTTTACAAGCACTCATATAAAAAATCTCTAGATATTACTACTTTGTATATTATGTTCTAGACATACTTTAGTGTATCCTGCTTCAAATGATAATGAGGATGCATTGAGGAAAATTCATGCACACCTATGTCTTTCATGCTCTGTTGGAAATGTGCCTAGCGGCAGTACTCCATCGCAGAGCCATTGGTGCGCGAGTGCAGCTCTACACATTTCACTGTTTTGAGTGAGTGATCATACATAGTCGGTGCTTTCGGAAGTCACATGCCCATGCCTCCGCCCGCATTACATACAACTTGCGACATGTAGTATAATGCTTATAATATGACCACTCTCTCTGCAGTTGCAACCAGTCATTTTGCATTTGTATTGGCTACAGTTGCTTGTTAACGTTTCAGCTACCTTGCTCATGGAGCATCCTAGGTCATCTGTACGGTGACCTTTCGGGTAGGGCGGTCTACCGCAAGTGAGATCATCCAGGAGACCTGCGAGGCCCTGCGTGCAGTTTTGGAACTTCTCTACCGCCCTGCCCTGTAAGTACCCCATTTTCACTACTTTTAAGGTAGGAAAGCTTTAATGCCAGAAGACATTTATATTTTCTAAATATTTTTTTTGGTTTGGAGTGAACGAACAAAGTATATGCCACTGTACAACATTTTTAGCCAACAGTTGTACCACCTGCCTTGCCTTCAATGTCAAAAGCTCTGATTGAAATCACGCATAATTTTTTGCAATAGACGTTTATTGAATTTACAATATGATACATCTAGTCACATAAAAATGGCTCCCCTTTAAAAACTGAACATGTCCACCATCTTCAGTAGCCACGATGTGACGTAAAATGTAGCTGCACAGCAAAAGCGAAAAAATAAATAAATAAAAAATAAAATTCAGGTGCACAGCGAAACGACGTACAATGTAGGAGCACACTGCCACTCGAGCACTTAGCTATGGCGGGTAAGCGCTATCCTGCACTCTGTCACTCCAGCGTGCTGTGCAGCCAAAGCCACAACCTTTGTAAGTCAATCAGGAGGATAAACGTCGTCTCTAACTTTCTTATGTTAGCAGAAAATGTCAGTTTAGATCCGCATATTGCAGAGTCACCGTGCAGAGTGGTGTTTACCCTTCTGGGTGGCGCAAGTGCGCTTAGCTTTGGTTGCACTGCGCGTTGTTAGTGCGGCACAGTATAGAGCAGTTACCATTCCAACTACTCCATCATGTAAAGGGGTATGCCCACTTTTCAACTGGTTTAGGAAGAGGTAGTTAGATTCCGCTGGGCACCGTGTCTCAGCTTCGTGCTGACACAATCAATAGGGATGCTGTAAATTGCAAATTGATTTTGTTGGAGCTGCATTCGAATAGCACTTGTATCGCACTTGTGAAGTATTGTTTGACACGTTATAAACATCAGATTCGTCATGTTACGAACAAGCCCTTTCAAGAAATCTGCACAGCACAAGATTGTTTCACACAGTTTTTGTGACAAGTGTGCCGTTCCATAATTTTACTGGGTTTCAGGCATCTGCCCGCGGCATGACTGGTTACCGCTATTCAGCTGCGCTCGAAAGCTTGCGTCAATGTGAATTGAGAGATCTGAATGAACTCTCCGACCTTAGCGTACAAGCCCGGCCCAGAGGTTAGGGATAACTTGTCATGTGACAAATAGTTGACTCGAGAGTTACTACAATGGCGTCCCTCCATAAAAGTTGGCTCTTTGCATGGCGGCATCAAACTCTTATGGATCAAATTATAATTATGCTGTTGGCATATTTCCTCTTCTTTTCTATATGCCCATGCATAGTTCGGTGCTAGAACCAAGATAAATGTTTCCTTTGTGTCCCATTACGTCCATGGTGCACCAGCCTAGTTGTGCAGTAAACATTCCCAAGCGACAATTTGTACACTCAACTTTTAGACGGGTGTGGTTGTTGTTGTTGTTCAAAATCTCTTTTTTGAATCCAATAAGAATAACGAAAAAGGGAAAAAGATAGGTGGCTGCCCTATACCGGGTACCGGCCGTGGACGCTATCGCCACTCTCGTTGCCATGGAGCAGTAGCTGTTGGCGGAGGTCCATGCTGCGTAACGCGGCCTCCCATTGTTCCGTCTTAAAATACGTGAATGGCACTAGGCCTGGGATCTTCTGACAGGCCCACACGACGAGATATGCATCGGCTCGGTCGCACCAGCAGTGCTTGCATGCGAGAGACGAGTGGGACGACGGGTACCACGCGTTAAGTATGTCGTGCGTTGGTAGTGAATCTGTCTAAAATCTTCGTATAAGGTGTTCTTTTCTCAAGAGATGCTTATGTGGAAGAGGGAACCCCCGCCTGGCGAGTCGCGTGGCATTTAGTCGTTCGGAGTAGGATGCATCGTTGCCAGCGTCTTCGCCGCGGGAGCGGGAGGCCCGTTTGGGAAGTAAACCTTGCGCCGTGGCGTGAGCCGACTCATTCCCCCTGCGTCTCAGGTGGCCCGGCATCCACACGACATGTACCGACTCCGGTGGGTGCTTTTAAACCAGTCTTGCTGCTACGGGTCCGACAGATCCCGCCTCAAAGTTTCGACACGCTGTCTGCGAGTCTGTAAGCACAGTCGCCTTCGGGTTCCAAGCGATTGGCAGAGCTATGGCCACCATCTCAATGCTAGTTGCAGGCTTTATCTTCTTCACCGACGCTGCACTGATCGCCTTCTCGCTGTTCCTAGGACATTATAGCCGCATTTCAATTCCGTTCTGTCCCTGGGCCACGTCTACGTAGACGGTGCTCCTCCCGCGATCCCACGTGCGCCCCAGGGCCCCGGATTTTGCTCTTCTCTTGTCTGCGGTTCCCTCCGGATGCATGTTTTTCGGTATTCTGCTGATCTTTATCTTGGCTTTGACTTATTCAGGAAGGTCCTCGGATGGAGGGGCCCGGCTCTTATGAGCTTCCAGGTTCAGCTTCCCAAGCAGCCACCTGCCGATGGCCACCCCGTCCGGCCGCTTGAGTCGCGGGGCAATCTTTGCGTCTCTCAGTTCCTCCAAAGTGTTGTGTACACCCAACTTCACGAGCCGCTTGGTAGGTGTATGCCATGGCACTCCCAGTGCCCACTTGAAGGCCTTTTTGATCATGACGTTCTGCTCTCCCAGTTCGGTCACCGTGAGGCGAAGATAGGCCGTCCCATACGTAATACTGGAGATCGCGAACGCCTGCACCAGCCGGATCGCTTCTTTCTCCTTAAGTTTGTGCCTCTTGTCGCATATTCTTCACAGCATACAAGCCACTTGTTCGGTCGAGGTGGCCAGCTTCCAAATCGTCACCATATTACCTCTGCCGCGGGGGACATTTTGTCCTAGCATCTGGACCACGCTAGCCTTCGGTATCGGTTGGTCATCGAGTTTGATGTTGATGTTCGTCATGGATCTTTCCCAAAGATTACGGAACACGAGCAGCTCTGATTTCTCCGGAGCGCTCTTGAGCCTCCTGCTCTTCGCACACGCCGCGACCGCGTCCACTGCCCTCTGCAGCCATTCCTCGACTTCGGTGTCGCTGCCCGTCTTGCAGCAGATGGTGACGTCGTCGGCGTAGATGGCTTGTTCAATCCCTGGTATCTCGTTCCCCTCTGCCCGGGAGGTCCCACATGGCCAGGTTGCACAGGAGCGGGGACAGCACAACGCCTTGCGGCGTTCCCCTCGGGGCCAAGCTGATTGGCTGGGACGTGATGTTGCCGAGCATCAGAGTGGCCTGTCTCCTCGTCAGAACGCTTCTCACGTAGTTGTAAATTTTCTTGCCGCACCGCACTTCGTTCAGGCCCTCGAGGAAGCTGGCGCGCGTGACGTTGTCAAAGGCCCCCTTCAGGTCCAATGCGAAGATGCAGCGCGCCTGGCCCTTTGGGGGTTCTTCAGTAGATCCTTATACATCCATAGGAGGACGTCCTGTGTAGATGGGTGTGGCCGGAAGCAGAACTAAGTGTTGGCCAGAGAGAGTGCTTCTCGATATACTTGGTACGTCGGGTGTTGATCACACTCTCGAAGGCGGGTTTTGCTTGAAAATATTTGAATGTCTCTACATTTCACTTTCCTCTGGCGTTTACACACTCCACAGCAACGAACAAACATGCTGAACAGAAATCTCATGCGAAGCGATCAGAGCTGTGGCACAGCCTTTTTGGGAGGTGGCACTCACAGTGGACTGCTTCGTCCAACTGATTTTTCAGGAGTAAGATTTCGTCATGTTGTTCCTTGAACTGGCAGCTGGGCAGGTGTAACAAGAAGGTGGCTTTAGGAGGAGGCTTTGTAATAAAATACTATTCATTTCACTTTACAAATTTTATACATGTTATGTAAACAATAAGGGACAGTTGACATTTCATTCAAATTCCAAAGATGCCAAAAGTCTCAACCCGTCACCTGTCATGTACTTTTGAATCCTACGTCTTCCCCGACCTTAGGAAAGGGCCGGCAAATAATTTTGAAATATGTCAAAGCCACATGCTGTCGCTCGTCCCGCAGTCGAGTGGGCTATGACCCGCACATCAGTCAAGTCCCTAACGGTCCTGAGGTGACAGCCCCATAGCCTCGACAGTGGTGTCGGTCCCCACCAGCAGGGCTGGGCAGAGATGCTCAAAAAAGTATTCAGAATAAAGATAATGAGATCTGTTGTACTCTCACAGGGCACGCAGCCGCTCATGCGACAGAGAGTGAGACCCTCCAGAATAAAAATAGTTTCGATATTCGTGGTCCTGGGGGCCAAAGGAAGACGACTTAAGTGTTCTTAGAGCGCAGCTCTTAGGCGCCCATTCCCGCATTTCGTGGCGTCGCCATATCCGTCGGCGTCAGCATAACCGGAGGAGGAGAAAGAAGAAAAAGTTTAATGTTCTATATTATCCAGAGGAGGAGGGGAGGGAGGAGAAGGAGGATCCAGAAAAGAGAATAGGGTAGGAAAGAGGAGGGGGAGAGGAGTGTACAGAGGAGGAGGAGGGCATAGAGGGGTACGCAGGTACGGAGGTGGTATAGAGGGCACGCGATTACCTATTTTAAATAATTGGTGTGTACTTAGGCACTATTTACAGGTAGAAAAATATACCCGCTCAAAGTCTGTACACCCGGTATATCAAAAAGTCGGAACACCTTAAAGGGTAACTGCAAAGAAAAAAAAGTGTTTTTTTAAACAGCCTAATTGGGACAAGCATGTCACAAAACAAATCTTCCGCGAAAAAACAAATTTTTTTTAGCAATATTTACGCCACAGAACGTAATTTAGTCGGAGTCCCAACCTCTCTGCATTTGAAACTCCCGCTCTTTCGACGGCCGCGGAGTGGCTGGTATACGTCACTCCGTGACGTCTAGCAGAGACTCTGTGACGTGTAATAGGAACTTTGTGGCGCGCGATTCAAAACGGGTGAAATAGCCGCAAACTAAAATCAGTCCTGCGCAATAAATATTGCTGTAAAAAATTTTGCTTTTGGCGGAAAAATTGTTTTGTGACATGCTTGTCCTAATTAGGCTGTTTAAAAATACACTTTTTTTCTTTGCAGTTACCCTTTAAGAGCTGCACTCGATTTCGCATTACGGAGAAACGTAAATGTCTTTCAGTTTTTTTTCTAGTACTGTATTACTTCATTTAGCTGAGTTTAAGATGTTGTCTTCCCGTTTATTCTCCCTCTTTTTTGTATAAGTTTTCTTTTTTTCTCTTTCATGCCCCAGTCCCGAGTTACGTTACATCACACCAGAAGAAGAATATTTTGGCAACATGGTTACAGATACATTCAGAGGGCATGTTTAATATGTGCTGCAGCTTTTATGCAAATGGTTGACTATGAATAGTTCAAAGGAACCCCCTCGTTTGATCTCGATAGCCGACCCTACACACTTCAAGTGCTTAAACAACAGCTAACAGAAAAGCCAAGCTCCGAAAAAAATATGCCGTCGTATAATTCCCCAACTTGAGGCTTTTAAAAACTTAATCCTGAGCTGTTGATGCCATTTAATTTATTGTGGACTCGCGTTTTTCTAGGTACCCAATACTGCCCAGTGGGAGCGCATCACAGCAGGCTTCAGCACTCAGTGGAACTTCCCGAACTGTGTCGGGGCCCTGATGGAAAGCACGTGGCAATCGAGGCTCTACCGGGCGCAGGCTCCGACACGTTCAATAACAATGGCTTTCACAGCATGGTGCTGACAGCCTGCTGCGACGCGAGCTAAACGTTCATTCTGGTGGACGTAGGGCAGCCTGGGCGGTACAGCGATGGCGGTGTGTTCCGCAGCTCCGAGATGGGCGAGCGGATCCTGTCGGACACAGCAGGCCTGCCTCCGCCAGCGAACTTGCCAGACACAAGAACGAAGCTCCCATTTGTGTTTGTGGGGGACGAGGCGTTTCCCCTGCTCACTAACCTGATGCACCCCTTTGCTCGTAAGGGCTTGAAGTTACCACAGAAAGTGTTTAACTACAGGCTCTCTAGAGCTAGGCGCGCTCATATAAAATACTTTTGGGGTAGTTGTGGCGCGTTGGCGCATATTCAGACAACCAATCCAGGCTTTCGCGAAGACCCTGGAGGCCGTTGTCTTGGCATGTGTCAGCCTCCACAACTATCTCATGGTATCGGTCAAGAGTGAGTGGGGGAGCGCCTCTACTGCCCTGCTGGGTACGTTGACGTTGACAAGGAAGGTCACCCGGGCCAAACCATCAAAGGCCGCTGGCGGTTTGAGAGTGATGACGGCATGGCTCTCTCCGACGTAAGGGGTGTGAGCTCGAACACGCATGGGACGGTCGCCAAACATGTTAGAGACAATTACATGAAGTACTTCTGCAGCCGTGACGGCGAGCTCTTATGGCAATACAATCTGGCGCTGAGGGGAGCGGCACCGGCAGCACCACATGCCTAGGATGCCTGACTGGGTAGATTGCCGGGACTGTGGTGTGTATTTGTGAGCGGCATTCACAAAACCTTTGGAAGAAAGGCAGAACAGAGATTTCAGTGTGTTGCAGCCCTTGTTTTGTGTAATTTGTTTTCTTTGTGAAATCATTTGATCCCATAGCCTGTAACGCTTTTGGATTTGCCTGTAAATGTTTGCCAAGTGAAATTGTAGGAAACAACCTTCCACTGAGATAACTTGCGATTCCTTGGGAGCAGTACAGTGTAGGTAATTTATTCAAAAAGACATGTGGAGTATGCAAGGTCACAGCATTTATCACAGTAATGCAACTCTAAATAATGCTTTGCTATTGAACACGGCAAGCATATTCAAAAACTTGCGCTTAACATATTCCGCACTTTTACATCAATGGTGTCTTGCTTGTCCGTAATAAGCGTTTGTCATATTGTAGCTTTAGCTGTGTTCAAACCTGCCAACATATTATGCACCTGCACAGACCACTTCTGGAACACAAGTTGTAACTTAAGGAGCCCTCATAAAAAACAAAACACAAATAAGTTTTTTAACAAACACCTTTGAATTTGTCTTTTCTATTCCTCTTAAAATATGCCCGACATACGCTGAGGGAGCATGCAGTTGGTAAGACTTCTTGTGAGAACAGCGTAAACATGGACTAAGCAGGGACTGGGCATACCAGGCAAATGTTTAACTGAAGGTTTAATTTGTGAAAAAAGTAACAAAACCTACACTTCTGCTCAGGAATGATGTCCATATTCAAAGCACAAAGTTTTGTAATACAGTGTTTAGACCATATTCTCTTATAAAATGCCACAGGATGGAAGTAAACACAGCCTTGGCCAAACTTATAAAAAGCCGCTTTGCTGCTTAGCATGGCTAAATATGTTTTGGTCGCGCAAAAGGAAACCTCGCTTGTTTGGTATACGTAATTTATATATTGAGATAGCTGGTCCTTGTGTCTCAACAATGCCGTTAAGAGCCACATTTGCCGATAGAGGTAAGTGTTGCTGTTAACCACGTTCGGATGATATTGGTGTGCCACTTAGTGTTGCGGAGTTGCCACTCTGGAGTTGGAATGATTCCGGAATCATTCCCAATTTTCGCGACCTCGGAATTGAATGGGAATGGAATGGCGGCAACGTTGAGGGGAATGGAATGGGAATGGAATTAGATGCCTTTTGCCCGGAATGGAATGGAAATGGAATGGGCCCAATTCTTCTTTTTTTTTTTAGCGTTTATGGTTAGCGAAATTGAGCCAGTCAGCAAGCCAGTTGCTCAGAAATAAAATGAGCGGGCGGGAAACAGCTAACCCGCGTGGAGCTCTAACAGACTCATACGCAAAAAATGCAATACAAAAAAGAACCGTCAAAGCAAAGAGCAAAGGGGAGGGAAGGGGGGGGGTGGCGGTGGCGCCTTTCGCGCAGGTGACAGGCTTTACTGGCGTTACATGAGAGCGAGCGAAACAAGAAACCAAGCACCAAGCAAAAGAAACGAAGGCATGGAGAAAACGCGCGCACAAACAGATCTGGGAGGGGGGGGGCGACTCATATAACTCGCAGAGCTCTGATAACTCGTTGTCTCGCGCGCCGCCGAAAGATGATCAGTTATTGTTTTCTTATAGTTCGAGGAGCGTTGTTTAGCGGGCGGCCAACCCTGCTGCCTTCCACGTTCATTCGCGCGCTCTCCTTTGAAGTGCGAAACCTGGGTTTGCTTCGGCATTAAAACAAAGCGAGGTTCACTTCTCTCTTCTCATCTTGCGCTTTGCTCCGACGCTCGTCTTTTTATACTGCATTTTTACGTGTAAGTCCGCCTTTTACTTGGTCTTTGTTCCGATGCTTGTTTTTTTGTGTTGTGTGTTTTACTTTCAAGAGGGTTAGGGTTACAAGCAAGCTAGTGGATTCCCGCTCACTTCCTTTGACTTTAGACACTGCCTACTGTGTTTCACCTTGTGATGGACCGCTGCGGACGCTACGAGTCGCCTCAGGCAATCCAGCACAGTGAGGGGGACTACACGCACGGCGCGTTGCTGCGCCCCAGGGTCACGCGACACTCAGAAGGCACTGGGTTGGTTTCGATGGCTCTCGTGCTGTCTGTTGTGGTCCATCGTAAGGTTAAGTAGACTAACGACAGTAGAAAGTTGGGCAAGTTGGTGATTAATAATGATTAAAAAGCGTAACAGGACAACGGACGCAGAAGGAGACACAGACACAGCGCTGTGTCTGTGTCTCCTTCTGTGTCCGTTGTCCTGCCGCGCTTTTAATCATTAAGTAGACTGTCGTCACCGCTCTTGTCGCGTGACCGAACTGACTAGACCTCCAGGAAGAGTTTCGTGACATGGTCTATACAGTCTCTCGTGCTGCGCCGTAGAGGTTTGTCAGAGGATGTGTTCTTGCCACTATGCATGGAGTCGCTTCCAGAATCCAGCAGCATACTAGCCGTATTTCTGTGCAGGTATTTGAAGAATACAGTAATATAGCTTATTTCTGCGCCACGCACGAACTGGATATTTGTATTGTCTTATCAAACAAACACGCTGGCCGCATATGTCCTAGAACACAAATGCAAAAAAAGTTTGCCAAAAAAATTTGTGGATTTAAGTTTTGCTGTTTGTTGCGAGCCACGTGGTCGAAAGACCGATGTTTTAAACAAGCATCGACATATCAAGGGGCTTTCTCGATGTTTGCAGTACAATGTAAACAAACACTTTGTGCCACCAGCGCTCCGCTTAGTAAAATCAGTGCTTTTTTGAGGCATTTTGCATTTTCTTGAAATTGTCTATGCGTTTCATAATGTCAGCTTTATGGTGCTTATGCCGGCAACACAATGTAGCTGCCAATTGCCAATTTTTACGTTTAGGAATTGGAGGAATGGAATGAAACGATTCTGCCATTCCAGGAGTGGGAATGGGCACAGTGTTCCCAATCCTTGGAGTTGAAAGGAATTGAATTATCGAAAACTCTAATTCCCCGGAATGGAATTGGAATGGAATGGGGGTGCGCATTCCGCAACACTGGTGCCACTCGGACACAAGGACCAACTATCTTGACAGATAAAAGCATGCCGAATGCAAAAGAAGGTTCCTATTTGCTTCAGTCAAACATCTTTCGTTCACCTAGGTAGCACAGTGGCCATTTTAGACCTGAGCTAGTGTTTGTTTACTTTCCCGTTTTTTTATTGTATTAAAAAATGTGGCCTTATGACACTGTAGCAGAAAACCTTGTTCTTTGCCTGTGCGCATCATACCCTATTAAAAGTGTCATTCCTATCGTTTTCTTCCAAAACTTCCAGGTAAACGTTAAGACTTCTATTGTCATTAATGAATATAAATAAAGGTTATGGAATGAAGGTGAAATGAAGCCACAGGTTGTCAGCAGGTATTTTCCATGAATTTGCGAAAGTAAATGCTATTGGAAATTGCGAGAAAACAAAAGACTCAAATGAAAAAATTGTGAACCTATACAGTTTCCAACCTAATGTTTACACTCGTCAAAGTGACCTTCTTGCTGAATTTGATAAATTATTTAATGTATTTCAAACTTTGCTAAAGCCTGCAGGTTCTGAGGCACCAATTCCAATTCGTGGCTGATATTCAGTGCAAATGCAATGATGGCGAGATGACTGCTGTCCAGGTGTGGCCTTGTACATGAATTTGTCAATGCACTCGAAGTTTGTCTGAGTTTTGTCCGAGTACCTTAGGAGCTCGAATTCCTCTAGTGTCCGGAAGTGCTAGGCGATAGACCTGGCACGCCGCTTGGGAGCCGGTGTGCCTTGGCCCTTCAAGGGACGAGGGCCTCTCCGTAGCAGCAGGTGCTGCTCCATTTGCTTTGCTGGAACAATCTGCCTGAGGCAGGAGGCCCTCGTGTGATGCTGTTGCGCCTCGCAGGGGTGGGCTCAGCTGCGCCGCATTCGCTGTCTCGCCCCTCTCCTCCAAGTGCAGCAGCAAGGAACATGTAGCCGAGGGCTCGAGGTCGTCACAATCCTGTCGAGGAAATTGCTTGCATAGAACACAGAAACAGAAACTCCAAACAGCGCTGCACACTACAGAACAGTGACTTTTATGAAATTTTTGCAGACAGGTGTGATTTATCAACTGGACAGGAGCAATGGAAGCAGGTCAAGACACCAATTCAGTTTCAGTGTGCAGAAGCCTATTAGTAATCTCCGAAGCACATGTATTTTAAAACATGCTAATCACCAAATTTTCTTCTAATCCCATAACTATTGTGGATGAGCCTCACTCGTAAACGTGGAGCCCTCCCCAGCCCGTTCAAGACGAGAGGAGCTCGTCTCCATTTCCTAGTTTACCACTGGACCGTTGTGGACGGCCTAGGCTCCCTCATGACTTAGTTTGCGACTCTGCCAATAAATGAAAGTGTAGGTTCTATGGTTCAGTTTTACTTCCGTTTCCTTTAAGGCTGAAAATTTGATTTGCAATGCCAAAAGAGCTTTCCAAAAAGAAAAAGAAAGTTGGAATGTTTTGGGTCAGAAGTTAAAAAAACGGTTATGGGGGTAAACTTGCCACGAACCATTCCAAATTTCTTTTGGCGACAGTAATAGGAGTAAAGCGGGCCAGTTATTGTAGGAGCGAGTAGTTAGAATGCATACAAAAATGCTCATCAATGGGAATTGTTAAATAAAATATATGACTTCATGCCACAGTACGTCTTCCGTTCCTGCTTCAGGCGTCCCAGGCCGGCCTTCTGCAGCAGGTGTTCCTTTTCTATTGTAGACCCCCATCAGGATCTCTGCTTATCGAGGGAGGCACTAAAATTTGGAGAATGAAAGCAATGCACCGCTGAGCATAGTTTTTTGAAAACGGAGAACTATAATGGAGCTTTCAACTCGTCAGATTCTGCACAGGTACCATCATTTATGAAAAACTTGCCTTGCGCTGTGGAGCATTCACCTGAACTTGGCTCGTTGGTCTGGCCAGTGTTCGAGGCCCTCGACGCAGGTGCACAAACCATGGACCTACCACCAGATTAAGCATTACAATCACAAACGGGTTCACAATTTGAAGTACGTGGGCAAACGTTTGTCTCTACTTTCCGTGGTGAATTTGGCCATCCAAGAATCGGGGGAACATGTATAGAATCCACGTCGGCTGCGTCACGTCTTCCGGGCCAGTTTTGCCTTTTGCACTTTTGGACTTCTTGGCGTACCTGTCGCGAATCAGACGCCACCTACGCTTGCGCCCTGCCTCCGTGACGCCTGAAATTAGAAAGCTCACCATGGTGGCACCAGCAAAATTAAAGCAATGGATTGCAAAAGAAATACCATTAGAGTCAAAGAATGCGCAACAATTACTCTCTCCCACTAAGGTCATTCGGAAAAAAACAACAGCGAGGTACTGATGTACTCAATAGACATTGGTGCATTTGGTTTCCGTGTATTCCGCGCAAGATAGACGCACAACTGAGTTTTCAACATGCCTGCTGCGAAAATATTTTCATTACAAATTTTTCGTTCAAAAGAGGGACTCATCAGCGGCACTTTGAGCATATATGTTTTCGCGCACAACCAATGCATCTGCGGTAGGTAATAGGAGCCTTTTTATGGACTCTAATACTTTCAGGCATGCTCATCACGTGGTTTTTGTAGAACAATGCGTAATAAAAGCTGCGCGCCTGCAAGAAGTAACGTTTCTGTTCGCGCTAATTCACGTTGGCCTTTTGATCATTGAAAGGAAAGCCAACGAAGGGAACGTACCCACTACACGCGCTCGCATTCACTGTATAATTCATTCAAAGTAAATTATCAAAAACTGTTCGTAGGCGAACGCGCGTGCAGAGTGCTATTTGTGTCAGATTTTCGCTTCAGAAAAAAATACCGACGCCAGCACGTGAAGCGCTTGTACCTATGTTCCCCTCGATGATTGGTTAGTTTGAAGATTAGCGACGAGATGTTTGGGTAGCGCCCTCCTATGATTTCCCCTTGTGAGGTTATTACCATGCGAACAACAAGTTCGATGGTGTTTGTAAATAGCATGGTGGAAGCTTGAAATCATTGCGCTCTCAAAGGAACACTGCCAACACCGTCAAAATTAAAGTTTTTTCATTCATCTTAATTCCGTCGATAATAAATCCTTTTCTGACGTCATAGTCAGCGTTCGGCCAATCGTGGAAGGCCGACCACAGCGACGCTTTCGGTCGCGCACGTCGCCAATAGACCATTTTCTGTCTTACCCAAGCATCAAGGAGAATGCAGGGATTGGTGTTCCACGCGCCACACGCGCACGCCTTTCCTGTATAAAAGATTCTAAGTAAATAACCAAAAGAAAGCATTGGCGAACGCGCGTGCAAGATGCCATTTAATTTAGGTATTTGCTTTAGAAAATTTACTACTGCTGAGGCCAGCACGTGCGGCGCGTGGAACACCAATCCCTGCATTCTCCTTGATGCTTGGGTAATATAGCAATAGGTCTATAGGTATAGACGATTGCAAGCAGAGAGTCTGGGCGCCACTATTTTTTTGCTTGTGTGATAAAGCACGTGCAGTTGCAAGCCTGTCAAACCTAAAAAGCGGCGTTAGCCAAACCTACCGTCACATGCATTTACGCATGAAGCAAAAGACTGGACGCTATGGTTTCAGACGTCTATATTGAACAAGTACACCTTACCCATCTGTTGCGCGATATATGTCCACTCGTTGTCTCTTTTTGTAAGGTCGTGGTAGTCTGACCGACTCATGTCGTAGAGCCAGAGGTGTGATTCGACGTGCGGGATGAGCGCCTCCTGGTCGCTCAACGTGGGCTTCGGCTTTTGTTGGGCTCCTCTTGATTCCATTCTGTAAGGTATGCTTGATATCGGCTAAAGTGGATCACGCGACCGTCAACGGCACAGCAGACGTCCCCGACCGGAAAAACCGGAAGAACCAGATGTAGTTGCAGCACCACGCATGCGCTTCGGCGTTCTTTCTTTCGCGAATTGTGATTGGTCCACCGCAAACCACCGCATGCCCCTCCACACTGGAATGTTGAACCTGGCTGAACTCTTTTGCAATGCGTTGCGGAGCGCTAAGCGTCGTCGGTTGCTAGGCGACCCGCTTCTGTAGCGGACCGTTAGCATGCCGTACCGCGCGGGAACGCAGTCAAACGTAAGCGTCTGAACCGGCCTTAAGGGCTACTAGAACGTGCTCCGGGCTTTCAACGTCTCTTTGGAGCAGAAACGTTTTCGCAGTGCAAGCCAACGTTTGTGCAAGCATCGTTCGGGGTGATGTGCTCGTGCTTGTAGCTTCTGTTTTGATTGCACTAAGCGGAAGAATGTTTGGGCAGGATTTTGGAGCGTTCAAAATGGCGGTCATGCTTCTTGCGCAACGATCGGTCAACCGACGCGTACAAGGAGGTGTATACCGCAAGCACGCAAATGCCTTTGCGATACACGACGACTCTTCCTTACGACAATATCGCTTGACGAAAAGCATAGTGCGGCGGCAATGTGGCCAGCTGTGCGACTAGAGGCGGCGACCATGGTGACCGTCGAGCAGCAGCTCCTAAATGAATCGCGTTGAAGTTTTTAGCAACGTGGATGGTGATCAGAGCCGTGACGGCCATCCCGAGTGTCGTTGTTGACCGGCTGGAAAGAGACGGCTAGGTTGACAAATTCCCGGATCGACGCAGCCAAGGCATGTGGGAAAGAAGGTTTTCGTCGCCACCATGGCAAACACACTGACGTCGTGGGGTGCTCTGACTGAACCCTGAATCTAACTGAACCTTCGTTACCATCATCGGTCTGATGGAGACCGTCACGATTATGAAGGCCTCCCGCACTTTGCCGCAAAATCCACTTTGACATTAGGGAGTTTTAGAATAGCGCACGCTAAAGCTTTGCGCACGCAAAGAATAGCGTCGTTGTCATTGCGCATGCTCCGAACGCAAACCAGGTTTTGCGCTTTGCGTGCGCAAATTTAGCGTGCGTTATTTCTCGGAAATAGCGTGCGTACGCAAAGAGCCTTTGCGCTTCTCCAAGGAGGATTCGTGATGAGAAGTTGGCTAAAGCCAAGACGAGCAGAGTTAAAAAATGGCGGCTCCCAGGATTATGACGGCGGCTGCTTTGGCGGCGTCGTGAGTGCGACGTCGGCGGCATCCTCGTGACTGCGATTTTCAATACGGGACGACATTGTACTCGGTTTGGCAACGATCACCGGCAACTTGATGCTTGCGACGCGCGAACATTTCTCGGCGAATTGGTACGATGTGTGAAGGTCAGTACACGAGACCTCTCTTGCCGAGGCGACGCAAGCGGACACGACCGGTCAACCGCTCGCGTCGCATTCTCATCTTTAAACAAATCAAAAATGATACTCTGAACCAAAAAACTTGTTTTTTTTTTCTAAATTTACAGCATTTTGTGTGTGAAATAAAAATTGTGACTGTATCTTGGTGGCGTCGCAAGCGCGAGCAGCTTGGGCTTTGCGTCGCGACGGAGAAACGCTATTCTAAAAGTCTCTTGCGTCGCGCGCGCTAATTCAAGCGCTAAATTTAGCGCTAGCGTACGCTAAAATTGCGTACGTTATTCTAAAACTCCCTATTAGGGAGTTTTAGAATAGCGGACGCTAAACCTTTGCGTACTCACAGAATAGCGTCGTCGCCACTGCGCATACGCCGAACACTAACCACGTTTTTGCTTTGCGTGCGTTATGTTAGCGTACGCTTTTTTTTTCGGAAATTGCGTGCGTACTCAGAGTCTTTACGCTCCTCCAAGGTGGGTTCGTAATGAGAAGTTGGCTAAAGCCAAGACGAGCAGAGTTAAAAATGGCGGCTCCCAGGACCATGGCTTTGGCCGCTTCAGTGGCGTCGTGAGCGCGACGTCTGTGGCATCCTCACAACTGCGATTTTCAATGCGGGACGACATTGTACTCGGTTTGGAAAACCCAGTAAGATGGGCAACGATCACCGGCAACTTTATGCTTGCGACGCGCGAACATTTATCGGCGAAGGTCAGTACACGATACCTCTTTTGCCGAGGTGACTCAAGCGGAAAAAAAAAAAATTGGGTTGTGTGTATGTTTATACAGCCTAGAACTTGGTCTGCCTCCAAGGGCGACGAGTCTCCCAGCTGTAGATGAGCAATTTAGCCAGTGCAGTACAAACCGCTAGCCTGGGGTCTTTAACGTGCACCACGCAGTAGTGATACACGACCGCACGCCGGTACGATGCTCATCCAGATCGAAACGGGCAGGGGCGGGAATTGAGCCCAGTATCCTGGGTTCTGCAGCGCGAGCTTTCGCTCCACGTGCTCCGAGCTGGTGTGCGCTAGACCACTCGGCCACCGATCCCCCTAACTCAAGCGGACACGACCGGTCAACCGCTGGAGTCGCATTTTCCCGTTTAAACAAATCTAAAATGTTACTCTAAGTAAAAAAAAAAAAAAGAAACACTTGTTTCTTTTAAGTTGCAGCATTTTGAGTGTGAAATAAAAATCGGAACTGTATCTTGCTGGCGTTGCAAGCGCTAGATGCTTGGGCTTTTGCGTCGCGGCGGAGATATACTATTCAAAAACTCGCATGCGTCGCGTGGGCTAACACAAGCGCTAAATTTAGCGGTAGCGTGCGCTAAAATTGAGTAGGTTATTCTAAAGCTCCCTATTATCATCATGGTGGTTAGTTTACGTTAAAACTTCAGTGTTTATACCGCGTCGAAGTTAGTGCACGACTAGTACCTATGTCTACAGTTGGCCATTTGTTGCGGTTTGTAGCAATTGTCATTCACGTAATAAAGTCTGAATGTTTTGTTGGTAGAATTTTATTGCATCGATTACATATTTTGCCCTTTCACCCAAGCTTCTGTAGTTAAATGCCAGTCATCGGACAGTCGTAACCCCAGTAAAAAAGCCATTTGTAGGAGACATGTCTTGTGTCCAATAAACACAAATGAATCATATAAGATATATAAGAACATATAAGAACTATATGATATATAAGATCTCAGAAAAGCCATATAAGAAATTTATTAGAAAGTTTTTACAAGTTTTTTATACGATTCTTATATGTTCTTACATAGTTGTATATAGTTCTTATATAATTCTTATATGTTCTAATATATCTTGTATGATTCAAATGTATACAAATATATTTTTCACTAGGGTAGGCCACTGGTCGATACCATATGGGGGAGCATCGTACATTCACAGGCAGAAAAAAAGCGTTCATAGCCTCTGAGCTCGTACTACGATTCCAAAATTGTTGCAGACATGATTCACGTTACGTACCCTACTCAAAACAATTATATGAATTTATTACTGGTATGTTTGTTGGACACATTTTTATATAAGAACTTATTGGGTATTTCACATCAGTTTCTTTTGTCGTATCTCAGTTTCAGCTAGGCTCGGTGGTGCTAGGTACCGCCCAAATCATGTGCTACAAAACAATTTTGTAGCGTGAGCTACACTGGCCGAGGTTGAGCAGTTTCGCGTGGCTCGCATAATGAGCCGTGCTCCGTGCTGCGCAAGCGCGAGGAGCAGTGCCGTCACACGGCGCACAGTTGGCGCGCCGGAGCCGCCGCCGCCACCGCGCGCGCCTTGCCGGTCTGCACATTCCAGAGGAGTGACGTCATAGCCGCGGCAAACGCACTGGCGCCGCCGCGTGCCCAGCTGTCCGCCTCCGTTGCGCAGTAGCCAAGTCTGACGCTGCACCGGAGCCGCTTGATAGCGCCTCTCATTTTGTGCGCATAAGCTCACGCTACGTATATCCTGGCATAGCCGAGCTAAGCCACCGCAATTGTTTTATTTGCTCACGCCACCACTACACTTCGAGCCCTTCGGGCACCTTTATTAGACAAACATTACGCATACCACTAGCATCAGCTGAACATATACATTGAGTGCATACACATACACGGCACAACACAAATGAATACAACAGTACACCTGATAAAAACTTCTGAGCTCTGCGTTTCCCCTTTTATACTGATCGTTTTAAAGGTGCGAACTTTAGCGATGACCACCTAAGCAAGAACTAATATTCCTAACATGTTGATCTTTTTTCAGTAATGTCATACTTCTTAGTATTTTGAACAGCTCAGGGGAAGAATGTCTTAGTAAAAAGTAAATGCTAATGCCGATTTTATTTGAAAGCCAATACATTAAACCGCTCCACCGCGGCTCCAAGCCACGTGTTCGCTTGCCCGCCCGGCATATCATATCAGTTCACATTTAGGCAGCATATGACATTCTATATTTTTATTAGAATGTATATAAGTTATAACTTAAATCCCATATAAACTTGTATGCTGCAGATAGGTTGACATATGTTGCATATTAGTTCTTGTATGTTGCATATCAGTTTCTGTGAATTTCATATCAGTTTTATATGTCGCATATCAGTTTTAGATGTTACATACCAATTTCATAGGTTGCATATCAGTTTTTTGGATATTTCATATTAGTTATATTATAGATTCATATAACGGTTTTCAATATGGCAGTAGTTCTTTCTTTTGCACATATGCTCGCGTTTCCTTCCCACATATACTCTGTTTACGCTTTTCGTCTATTCTGGATGGTGATAATCCAAAACTGCGTATTTGATCTCTATCAGAGGAAATTATCAAACATATTGTTCACACTCTCATTCTCACCCGTAGCCTTTAAAACTCTACTGCAGAGCGCGCTTCCAACCCCGCAACCGAGAGGACGACGAAACGGCCTACGTGACCTACGCCTACGCCTACGTCATTGCCTACGTGACAGCAATATAAAAAGCTCGCAGCAGACTGCACTCTCGGGACCGCCGCTGAGCAAGCGTCAAACCCGAGACTGCTACTCTTGGAAATTATGCTGCGCGACCATTTTGTTTTCGGCTACGAAATGAACAGATCCAACAGCGTCTCTTCGCGGAAAATGACTTAACATTTCACCGAGCCTACGACTTTGTCCTGCGAGCAGAAAACGCGGTCGAGGACCAGCGGAAAGTGAATACAGAATTCAAAGAAGAGCACAAGGCAAGTGCAAGTGGCGGTCCAACGCTACATCCAGATCGTTCTTCCTAGTGAAAAAGCCATTTGTATGAGAAATGTCTCGTGTCCAATAAACACATACGAATCATACAAGCTATATAAAACAATATAACCACTATATGAGAACTATATAAGATATATAAGGGAACCCAGGTTCAATTGTGTCGGAACAATCCAAGCATGAACTGAGAGAACGTCACCACGATTGTGGGTACGCGCTTATCCCACTCAAAAATCGAGTCCCGCAGTGGTGACACTTAATATTAATCGACCGGTAAATTCAAATTACTACCATAAACGCGTTAAATTTCTCGCGTCACACGTAGTTTTACATAAATATATGCATTATAGTACGTCATGCTATGCTCGAGGTTTTCGACGTAGAATTATATACGTCTTTTCACGCACTTGGAAACAAGTGCAAATTGGAAATTGTATATCATGAAAAATAAAAAAAAACGCCTTGGCACATTTCCCCCGATAAAACAAAAGCTTCCTCCGTGAATGGAACCCTGGACTTTGGCAAGGACGCCTCACCCGTTGCCAACTAAGCTGAGGACGCAGAGTTTTTTTTTTTTTTACACAATGTTATGCACGCGGCGATGCGAGTGGTGAATTGTGGCTGGCGGAGTTTCATGAAGCGCGCTATATAAGGTATAAAATTCCGATGAACTTTCAGCCAGCGTTACCAGATTACCTCAGTTGTGTAACTCTTTCGGAAGGGGGTACCCCTTCCCCCCCCCCTCACTCACTTCAGTCCGCCTTCCATCCTTCGAAGCGCCATCTAGATTTTCGTTTACGAGCTATGTGTTCCATAGAGTATGGTAGAACGCCACCTAGATGCTGCGCTTCGAAACACACGTATCCCATAGAATACACCGCAGTTACCAAAGCAGCCGTCTGGCGCGTCGAACGACGGGAGGCGAGTCGTGGTGAGTGAAGGGGAGAGTTAGTGCGCGTGCATGCAGCGTCTATGAGCAGTTCCATAGCTGAGCAACTCTAATAACGTTGGTTTCAACTCAATCGCCCCTCTTCGTCGGCATCATAAACGAGCCACGATGGAGTTCCCTACCAGTTGAGTTCGCCGTTGATTAAGATTAGACTCCTCCCCTGGCAACGTCACATTAGAGCATCTCCATCCCTTTTTCCGGCATAGAGATACTGGGACACCTATACTTACTTCATCGCACACCATACAATAATTTTCAATAACGTTTTATCTCTGGCAGGTACCCGTTATTCACGTGTACATGTTTAAAGTGCGGCTTCCTTGGGCCGAAAAAAAATTAATAATTTGGTGGCCGTCATGTGGCTGTATTTTATACAGTCACAGAACTTGCTCGTTTATTGTTATCAAGTATACTTGATAAAACAAACTGAGAAATTGAACATGTAACCGTGAGCAAACCTTTATGATTAGCAAATGAGACGCAATGGTTAATTTATTCAAGGTGAAAACGTTTATCGCGGTTCGTTGAATAATTTTTACTTTAGCCGATACTTCGAAGTTCATTACGAAATTTCGCCACTTTGAATTGCGTTTTAGTTAGCTATCTGAATGCCCTTATTGCCACCATGCTGAAATTTTTTTTTTTATTTTTTACGTTTGACGAGGTCGGAGGTTGTATCTGTGTTTTATATGTTTTACCGCTTTCGAGCAATATAGATGTAAAGCGTTCACAAATATTGAGGCTTTTTTTTTTCTCGACAAACTCACGTGTCATTATTTGTCAACAGGTTTCTTTTCAGTAAAAAAATTATTAGGTGTGAATAAAGCATAATATATACAAAAATATATTGTTTTATTCACATTTTGTTATTAACACGCAGGGCGTACATTCACACTCTTGAATCGCAGCTACCTCTCCACGCTAGCAAAGAAGAAACTGGGTGGGGCCAGTATATGCTGCTTGAAAAGGACACATGTTTCCTTCAAAATTGTTCCAAGTCCACGTCTCTAGCTATAATTATAACAAAATGCTAAAGCCGTTAAAAAAGCTGGAAGTTTAAAATTGTTAAAAGACATATAAGAAAGCAGAGCAGCACTGAAAATTTGGAATTTGCTGTTCTTTGTCAAACAAGTTTTTTGTGAGTTAGCATTTCTTTTTTATTCCTCCTCGAGATTAATCAATTGTTAGGATTCTATGGCTTACCCGTTTTTCGCTGTAGGAAACAGGAGTTTTCACTGGGCTTCTTTTGCCTTCGAAATATTAGCAATATTTCCCCTTCCAAACTAACGCACTCGTAAGCGTTCACAACTTGCAGAGAAATATGTCACTAAAATAAGCTGGAATAACACTCACCGTAACTCATAAAATAGAACCGCCCTAGCGCCGAGTCATCGGTTGGTACAATTATGCATGTTTCCTTACGCGGCAAGTGGAAGGTTAACGTGTCACAATAGTTAGCTGAGGCTCGTGGAATACGTGGAAATGTCCCATATTCCCGAGTTCTAAAAGGGATTGAAAACGCAAGTACACAATTTATATGATAAACCTGAGTTATGTATCACTTCGCTATGCAGTGTTTATTGATTTTTTTCCGGATTTAGCCGAAAAGGCAGAACCTATGTGTTATAGTATTCTCCACTACATTATTATTGTGGCACGGGCTTGGAACTTAGAGGAGACTGCGTGATATTGTATACTGCCAGGCTGTTAACACCGAAAGCTACATCATTTATTGTTGTCTTATGTAGCCATCATTTGAAATGAAGGTAATGACAGGACCAATTGCCGTTTTATTGATATGTTTTGACGCACAGGTGGATCTATTGTTTATTAGGAACAAATGTGATAGGAAATTTTCATAGCCTTATAGGCTTCAATTTCGCGCTTCTATCACAGGTTGCATATGGCATCCAATAAATGATCAAAATATTTATTACAAAGGACTCATCAAACGTTTTATTGTCTTTTGCACAAACCAACTAGTAACTATTTTCCACTACCCTCAGCAAATATGCCGTAGAAACTTTTCGAGGTGTCGTAAAAAGGTATGCCCGATTAAGCTCGGCTAATTAAGAGGTGCAGTCAAGTTGGAGTGCTCATTTTAACTTACAAAAAAGACGCACCTCGAGTTTCTTGAATCCCTACCAGGTGCCTTCAGTTAATTGCTGATGTTTCGAAAAAACAATTTAATGTTCGTCAACACTTTTATTAGCACATAACTCGAAATCAAATCATAATTTATTGTATTTCTTGAGAAATTATCATAGTTTAATATGAGGCGCATAAGCCTTGATAGGGGCAATGGATTCTCCATCATTCTTTTCCTTTGCAACTGTCGTCATAAAGCTGATACTTGTAGACACCGCAAAGTACGTCGTAGATGAAATCGCAGCTGGTTAACTGGTTTCCTAGTTGACTCTCGGGAACGGCGACAGTGCATGTTGTTTCTGCATCGTTTGATGATAAGTGTCAAACACAAATGTACACATTAAAAAAAAACAGTATGTATTCTAACTCTTCAGATTTTAATAATTTAAGAAGAAACTAAGTGTGTAAGTTGGCATTCAAATTCAGTAAAAGTCTTCCAAGTAAGCAGCGATCGCTTTAATCTTTTTGTAAGGCGCCAACAAAGGTAGGCAAAATCATGACTACCAAAATAAGCCGGATCAATTTCATTTAAAAATGGCTTATATAATTTAAGACAATTTTTTTGTTTTAAATGAGAATAATTTTTTAAAATAACTATTGCTCACAAACATTGTTTTTTAAAATAACTATTTTTTTAAATTCTCGATGTTTTCATTTTTAGATGTTTTTCTAGATGTTCAATTCTAGATGTCTTTTAGAATGCCAGATTCGATCACTGAACATAATCCGGTAAAAATAATTACTGTACGACGAAAGTTATCAAGCTGCATTAAATAAAAATGATTTATTAATGTAAACCTTCTTATACTAGAGCAAACGCATCTCGAATTTTAAACTTAACGAAAAATCTATAAATTTTTTTTTTGTTTTTCTGATTGCTTTCGAGAGGGCATTACTCTTCTAGTTTTCGTTTGTTTTGCGTACTGTTTTCTTTTAGTGTGCAGAGTTAGTTATGCAACCAAAGGACGAATAGAAAATAAAGCTCAATGTTGGGATCTGCAAGCACCGTTTTTGCTCGTGTTCAGTCTGCTATAAATCTTATTTTGCTCGATTATTATTTTATATTAATACAAAAAATATTACATAAAAAGATGGAATGATAGACACACGTTAAATAAAGTAATACTTTGCGATGAGATTTATTGCAAGAAAGGTTTGATCTAATTATTACATTAAAACCCGTGTGATTTAAATTACGATTTTAATCATGACTTAAATTCCCTATTTTCAATTCTCCACCTTGGAGCCAATCCAGGTAGCACGCTCGAGACACGTCTAACTTGACACAAGCTTGAAGGTAAACGTTCGGCAGCCCTCTGCCTGGTTAGGAATAGTTTTGAAACGAAAAATAGGGACTCTAACCAAAAATTTAATAAACATTTACCCGACGTTTCGGGACCAGTTCGGTCCCCTGTTCACGGGTGATTGACGAAAAAAAAAGGTAACACTCGTCGCTTAAATTGACATACGGATGTAGGGAGCTTTGCTCACGTCACACAGTCTCGAAACGTGGCTGCTGGGCAGGGAGCCCGAAGAACGTTTAACGTTCCCCTTTGTGCGTTGAACGAACCATCACTCAACGAAGAGCCGCTTTCGCCAATTCCCCTCCAAGGCCAGCACGGTGCTTCCCCCGAAGTCGGCTGTGTGGTCGGCTGCTTCTGCGTGCTCTGCGAAGGCGCTTGCCTCCACATCCTTCTTCCGGACATCGTATCTGTGTCGCATAAGACTCTCTGCGAAGTTCTTACTTTCGCCAACTTATGAGGCCGGGCAATCTTTGCATGGTATGCGGTAGACCAAGCCTTGGGCCCTTTCTTTGGGGGGCCGATCCTTCGGGAGGGGAGGCGATGACCGATTGTCGACACGGGCTTATGAGTCAACGCAATCCCGTAGCGACCGAGGACGCGGAAAAGGGCCTCGCTGGTGCGGCTAATGTAGGGCACACAGACGGCATAGGAAGGGGACTGCTGCGCCCTAGGGGTGGATGCCTTGATTTCTCGAGTATCCGAAGAATAAACCGTCGAGGGTAGCCGTTCTTGCGGAGATCCGATGTTATGACCTTGATTTCCTTCTTTGTGGAGCAGATGGCGAAGGCGCGCTTGAAGAGTGCATAGGCCACCGACGCTTTATGACATCAGGGATGGTGGGAATCAAACCCCAAGTATCTGCCAGTATGGGTTGGATTCCTGTAAACAGAGAAGCTTAGCCCACTGCCACTCCTGGTTACCAGTACATCAAAAGGAAAGGAACATTTCTCTTCGCGTTCTACCGTGAATTGTAGTGACTCATCCACCGAGTTGAGGTGCTTTAGAAGACGATCCACCTCGCTGGTTTTAACGACGCAGAAACAGTCGTTCACGTAACGCAGGAACGTTCTGGGTTTAGGCTCGGAAGTGTTGAGAGCCTTGCGTTCGATGGCCTCCATTGTGAGGTTTGCCATTGTCACAGATATGGCTGCCCCCATGGCTGTGCTGCTGGTTTGCTTGTAGTACTTCCCGCTAAATGAGAAGTATTTACTGTTCAGGCAGAGCTCTAGTAGTCGGCAGATCTCATCAACCGATAGGCACGTTCTCTCCGCGAGTTTTTCGTCTGCCGAGAGAGCACTTCTTGCAACGAATACCGCCAATGGCACTGGGATGCTCATGAACAAAGACACCACGTCAAAAGAGACGAGGCTCTCGTCGTACTTAGGCCCTTGGGATTGCCACAAGCTTGGCAATTCCAAGAGCCTAACTTGTGCCTAATACGGTTTGCTCCAAGGCTTTATTTAGTTAGCGCCTGAGTACTTTTCTCTCAATTTTCAACGACGTTTTTTGGCTCGCCACAAAATTGCCGAAGTTCCAGACTTGAGCCAAAGATGAACCGAAGATTTATCAGTGAAAACTATTCTTTGTTTTTCCGAGATGCTGCGTATGTAATCGGCTGCCAGATTCCGTCAAGCTGCTTTTAACAGCTTTTTGTTTGGGAGGCCCTTCCAGTGTACGCCTAGAAAAATATAGATTTCAATTTGTATTTGAAAGGCTTGTACACGCTGGACAATATAGTCCCAAAGTATCCATATGAAAGTCGAACAACCAGAATTTAAGCCTAACTTTGGCACTTGTTTGGCGAATTATTTCCAATATGCAGATACTCTTTTCAAAGAAGGTGAAGTTTGGCTCTGTCTTGACTTCGTGGGGATTCTGAAACCGGACAAAACGCAAATTTTGATCTAAAAAATTTGCCACGTGAGAATGGTCTGAAGCGGTTGGAAACATTCAAAGACTTCCCGATTTCTTACTCACATTATTTCTGGCGTATAGTTAACTCAACAATGATGCTTTGATTGAAATAATCACTGAAACTACAACAAGCTTCTCCAGCACTAGAAAAAAAATTAACCACCTCAGTGGGAAAAAATTACAGATGTTTTTAAAAGTGAATAAAAGGTTAAAAAGCGCGAAAAAACGAGGACAATAAAGAAACACGGACGACAGGACAGGCGCTTCACTCTCAACTGTTTTTTTATTAAGACCATTGTCATCTATATATACACATTGCCCAAACCACATCTGATTCAATCGCCACAATCACAGCCAACCTTCCAGAAACAGCATCTCACTCTGAAGTAAATACAAAGACGGAGCGCTGACGCAATTGTTTTCTTTCTTTTTATGTAGAATGCCTCTATAATTTCTCTTTCCGTTTTTTGCTTTGCCTTTCTTAGAAACTTTGTGCCAGTCAGGTCAGGTTTACAGCCACATCGTCTACAATGGTCAGCGAGATGGCCCCCTGCGTTGTTGCGCACACACAAATTATGTTCACGTGCTCTATCATTGAAGCAGCGCCCAGTCTGCCCAATGTAGACTCTGCCACAACTAAACGGAATCTCGTACACCACATTGGTGACGCACGCAGTATATTGCACTGCGTGTTTCTTGGAGCACGGTGCTTTTTTCTGCCTTGTCAACATCGGACATATCCTGGCAAGTTTACACGGTGCAGAAAAAACCACGTTAATGTCGTATCTACCTGCTACCTTTTTTAGATTATGCGACACTGTGTGCATATACGGAATGACTTGCACTCTTTTCCTTTCTTTACTTGCCTCGCTGCCTTTTTTACTTCTTTTTAGCTTTTGAAGAAGGCTCTCACAACAACTAGAGATTAGGTTAGGGGGTACCCCGCGTCTGTTAACCTTTTTGATTGTCGTTCAAAACTCACTTTCATCTGGTGATTGCAACTTTTTTCCAGAGCCGCACTCAGACATGTCAAAGCTATACCCCTCTTTACCAGTTTAGAGTGAGCACTTTCAAACAAAACCAGACTTTTCTTAGTGCGTGGACAATACTGCCAACAGACATGTTCTTCAGAAAAAAGGATCAAAATGTCTAAAAACTGAATGCAGTTATTCACAGGCAATTCCCAGGTAAAATTAAGTCCGCCTGACACCTCCCTAAACAATTCGACAATCTTCTCAACCGTTTCCTCCAAACCCGAGTCTGAATCTAAAATAAAAAATAGTCATCTACGTATCTATACGTCTTTAACACATGAAAATCTGCAAGCCTATCTGAAATTTGCCGGTCCAGTGATGCCAAAAAAATGTTGCACAAAACAGGGGCAACTGTCGACCCAATGCACACACCAGACTTTTGTACAAAATATCGCTCGTCAAAACTGACGGCTGTCGACTGAAGATAAAGACTAGCAGCTCCAAAAAATGATCGCTGCTAATGCCTGCGGAACTTTGAAATCTAATTTCTCCAGACTCGTTGATCTTATCCCGAACATAAGATAAGACTCGGGACTCTCCAGACTCGGGATAGGATCAACGAGTCGGAGAAATAGATTTCAAAGTTCCGCGGCATTAGCAGCGATCATTTTTGGAGCTGCTAGTCTTTATCTTCAGTCGACAGCCGTCAGTTTTGACGAGCGATATTTTGTACAAAAGTCTGGTGTGTGCATTGGGTCGACAGTTGCCCCTGTTTTGTGTAACATTTTTTTGGCATCACTGGACCGGCAAATTTCGGATAGGCTTGCAGATTTTCATGTGTTAAAGACGTATAGATACGTAGATGACTATTTTTTGATTTTAGATTCAGACTCGGGTTTGGAGGAAACGGTTGAGAAGATTGTCGAATTGTTTAGGGAGGTGTCAGGCGGACTTAATTTTACCTGGGAATTGCCTGTGAATAACTGCATTCAGTTTTTAGACATTTTGATCCTTTTTTCTGAAGAACATGTCTGTTGGCAGTATTGTCCACGCACTAAGAAAAGTCTGGTTTTGTTTGAAAGTGCTCACTCTAAACTGGTAAAGAGGGGTATAGCTTTGACATGTCTGAGTGCGGCTCTGGAAAAAGTTGCAATCACCAGATGAAAGTGAGTTTTGAACGACAATCAAAAAGGTTAACAGACGCGGGGTACCCCCTAACCTAATCTCTAGTTGTTGTGAGAGCCTTCTTCAAAAGCTAAAAAGAAGTAAAAAAGGCAGCGAGGCAAGTAAAGAAAGGAAAAGAGTGCAAGTCATTCCGTATATGCACACAGTGTCGCATAATCTAAAAAAGGTAGCAGGTAGATACGACATTAACGTGGTTTTTTCTGCACCGTGTAAACTTGCCAGGATATGTCCGATGTTGACAAGGCAGAAAAAAGCACCGTGCTCTAAGAAACACGCAGTGCAATATACTGCGTGCGTCACCAATGTGGTGTACGAGATTCCGTTTAGTTGTGGCAGAGTCTACATTGGGCAGACTGGGCGCTGCTTCAATGATAGAGCACGTGAGCATAATTTGTGTGTGCGCAACAACGCGGGGGGCCATCTCGCTGACCATTGTAGACGATGTGGCTGTAAACCTGACCTGACTGGCACAAAGTTTCTAAGAAAGGCAAAGCAAAAAACGGAAAGAGAAATTATAGAGGCATTCTACATAAAAAAGAAAGAAAACAATTGCGTCAGCGCTCCGTCTTTTGTATTTACTTCAGAGTGAGATGCTGTTTCTGGAAGGTTGGCTGTGATTGTGGCGATTGAATCAGATGTGGTTTGGGCAATGTGTATATATAGATGACAATGGTCTTAATAAAAAACCAGTTGAGAGTGAAGCGCCTGTCCTGTCGTCCGTGTTTCTTTATTGTCCTCGTTTTTTCGCGCTTTTTAACCTTTTATTCAGTAATGGACCAACTAGCCCAAACCCAAGTTTTAATGCAGTTTTTAAAAGGTTCTTTTGTGTGAGAAAAAATAACATTACGTAACTTTTCTTGCATAAGGAAATAAAAGGCAAGCACTATATGTGATTTTGTTGTTTCTGTATACTTTAGTAATAACTGAGATCAGGCAAATGTCAAGTTGTCAAAGCGGCTTGCCTTGACATCTTTGTTAGTTCTTCAACACGAAAACAAACAAAAAACTTAATTTGTTAACTGTTATTAGTTTTTAGGATAAGGGACAAGATAGGCTTGAAAAATATGTTTTCAACTTGGCCTATTCCTTTAAAAGGATATTTATTATTTCCGGAATTTTCGCCCTGCCTTTTTTTTTTTTTGAGACCTCGAGAAGTAAAATAAGAAATAAAAAGTTCGTGAACTGCTCGGTTGAAAGTGACCTCTGGATCGGGCCTAATTGTTCCAGACAAAATGATCCCGGACAAAATGACCCAATCGAAATGGTTTCTTGTTCGTCTGCCCATTTCAAGCTACGGCGGGAGTGCGATAAGAAACTATTGTGGCGTTCGTAATGCCAAGTACAGTTTTTTTTTTTACTCCAATAAACCTAACAATAAACCTAACAAATTATGTCGTTTTCTTCTCGCGGAAAAGCCAAGAATTTCAAGTGAAGCTTTACTTGGAACTATATTTACGTTCCGAACTGTTTAGACTATGCCATTTAGTGTACTTAACACACGCTAATGGTGGCAGCTATAACTTCCTAAAATACATGAAGCGCGCCTTTTGATTAAATACAGCGGGCATCTCCATATCTGCTGTGGACTATGAAGTGTGCTAGCCCCAAAAAGCAATGCAGGTAAGAAATTTCAGTTAAGCATAGCTTTTTACATGGACGCCATTACATAGGGCGGAGCCTGCCTAGTCGTCTATAAACTCGTTTGATCCTCATTTTATCTGATATGCGTTCTTTCTAAGTATAGTCTTTTGTTGTATAACAGTTTATAAAAGATAACAGGCAAAATTGAAAAAGAAACCTTTTTATCGCCAGTCACCGCGACACTAGAAAGTTCCAGCACAACGCTATCCCGTAGAGCGGCATTACTACTGGAGCTAGCGATGAGACTTCGAAGCATGCTATCAGGTACGCACCTCGAAGCGCTATCGTACCCGGGTAGTCAGCACTAGAGCTGTTCTTAAAGTCCATATTAAACATCAACCGTCAAGAAACAGAATGTAAAAGGCATTCATGGTATAAATATCATGCAAGTGTCAAAAGGAGTGATATCAACGAAACAGAAGGCGTTTAATTACAATTGATTAAAAAAAAGAAGAAAACAGTTCCACATAAATACGTATTGAATAACAGGACACAACAAACGTCGGGGCACCAATCCACGCTGTGAACGTGGTTTGCCAGCGAAGCCGTGGTATCACCTACAACGATTGCCCACCACACTATACCGAAGGCCGTCGTTGATCGCAGCATGCCGCCGCTGGTCGTATTGCCGTTCCACTTCCCATTGCCGCTCCTCGTATTCACGCTGCTCCTCGGGAGTCCTAACTACGCGTGGCCTATTTATAGCGGTGTTGCAACAGCAATGAAATCAGTTGCCATTCGCGACTCCAGCGAACTATAGGGGCGCGCTGGCCAGGCAAAATGGCGGACAAAAGGAGGTCGTTTTCGTCGTTCAGCACACGGACCACCATAAATTTCTTGCAGTGCACCGTAAAATCGTTGCTATACTTCGGCCTGGTTCACACTTAGGCCTGGTTCACACTTGCGAATCGGCGGGCGAATCTGCAAGAATTCGGCCGCCGGGCGTAGCGTCCACTGTGCATTGCCGCGGCCGATTCCGCTTCGGCGGCAGCGGATTAGCTGTAAGTGTGAACCAGGCCTTACAGCTAATCCGCTGCCGCCGAAGCGGAATCGGCCGCGGCAATGCACAGTGGACGCTACGCCACGGCGGCCGAATTCTTGCAGATTCGCCCGCCGATTCGCAAGTGTGAACCAGGCCGAAAGCAAAGCAATTTTTCAACGGCAAAAACCCTCTTCTAGTCAGTGCGGAGCAATGACACGGCGGAAGCATAAAATAATTACTGGAAACAATGTTTGTTTCTATGCTGCCTACGAGAACCAAGCATCGATAGCAGACGACAGAATCGAAACGTCCTCCTCTCACGAGCTTCTCGGCGTTGCCGCTACGTGGCGTCAATTCCGCTGGAGCCGCCCATACTCAGTTTCACCGCACGTTCAAGCTCAGCGGATGTTACGAGCCACTGGAGCCAATCCAAGGCCGTGTAGTGCCACGTGACCTTGGAGAGGGGAACAGCGACGCTCGGAAAGCGTATCGTGGGCTACGTCCACAGAACACGATTGGCTGGGATAGCTCGTAACGTCCGCTGCGTCTGGAAGTAAAGCAATACAGAGTATAGGCGGGTTCTTTTATATATGAAAGGCTAGTGACGTCACTCCCCACCTCGCAAGCTGCCGTTAACGCGGCAGCTTGTGCAACAGTAATCTTTACCGCGAAACGTATGCGGTGAGCGCTACGTGATTGGCATTGTTATGAGGAGCGCCTTCTCATCAAATTCCCTTGCACCTATGTGTTTATAAATGTACCCGTACCGTTGACGTACGTGTTCCTCGAGACGCTGCATTGTGCATCCGGATCCACGAAGGAAGTGTAGAGGGTCAGCGGCTCATCTTCTGAAAAGTACGTGTTTGCATCAGCCGGGGCGCGTATTACGTGTGCAGATAGATAGCAGATACACCTATACAAAAATATGCAAATTCAGTATTTATTGCAGAATTAGATAACAATAAAAGAAAAATATTGTTTAATGTATATGATGTAATAAGACGGAATTTCTTCTAGGGTACCTACTATAGTGCATTTTCAAAATATTTTGAGCATACTCACGACCTTCGAGTTGAAGAATAAATCGATTCTTTACAGTATATCCTTCAGAGGCCTCAAGACTTATCAGCAGGTTACTGTGAATAAAGTAATGTAAGACGGCGCTATTAGTGCAATCATGCCACTAAACAAACTAAAAGTAGTATTTACAAAAGAGTCGAAATAAGTAAAGACATTCCTGTACTCCGTCTCAGCCTACGTTCGACTAAAACCGTATGCTGCATGCCACCGTTTCCTATCACGACCCTGTTAGAAACCACGTGGTATATTTGCTCTGTCGTATGTATCAGTGCGCCAAGACGCGTCATTAGGAGGCGAGGTTTTCGTCTGTTTATCGTCCCGTCGCGGCAGCTTCGTCTGCTTGATGCTACGGAAGAGTGGTGAAGAGATTAAATACGGTCTGGAAGCGATTAGGCGAAGAAAACCCGGGATCAGAACCAGTGGCGATTAAGAAATGAACATCAGTCGGATCGAATGTTCGAGACACGGGAGCGTATGTACCGACCACGTAAGGAAGGGAGATGCGTGCCTGGGTACATACGGAACCTACACAAAGATTGGATTGGATTTGTTCGCCGTCGGGGAATCTGAGTGACTCGGCAAAGCGGCGCCCGTTTCCGGATCTACTACACACGCCTTCTCGAAGATTCGTACTAAAATGTTCGGGATTGAACTATGGCGAGAATCACTAGGCAAGGCCATTCTGGCCTGAACTTTTACACTCGTATAGTCGAATCTTCTAGACAAGAAGAGTTGCGTTCCTTCTCGATCATGCACGTGAAATTATTGCGGAAATCAGTGATATTAATTTTTGCTATACATAGCTGCGCATAAACAAATATCATTGCTCAGATGGATACGTAGTCGTAAGTTATTCGACAACCTAAGAGATAATGTTTAAAGTTAAGCTGCATTCGTTTACTCATTTACACAATTTTGATTTTGCGGCAGTGCACAAACACGGCATACAATAAAGTTACAAGCTTGCAGCTCTGACGTCAGGGGCGAAGGTTTGGAACGATGGAGGTAGGAAGCTTCTGGACGCGACTTGACGCTGTGAGAGGGAGACCCCCCCCCCCCCGATGATGACCCAAACCAGGAGTCGCTATTGGACGAAAGGGGAGGTGACTATGCGCCAACTCCTTTTCGTCAAATAGCGTCTCTTGGTTTTGGTCATCGTTGGGGCGTGTTCCCCTCCACAGCGTCATGTCGCCTCAAAAAGCTTCCTACCTCCATCTTTGGAACGGTAGAGCTGTACACTCCCCTTCTATGGATGGGAGGTGAATGAGGCGTATGTCAATACAACATCTGTGATAATTGTCGCTACGTATCCTCGCGTTGAAAAGGGGCAACTGCACTTAAATCCCCCAAAATTAGACAAGTGGTAACTGATATGACAAACGTTAACTTTAGAATTGACGAAAACAAATGTTTATTTTTCGCATTATGAACGTTAGTATCTTTGCAGAAAGACTGGCTACTTCTCAGGTGCGTAATAAATGTTGCTGAAAATGAGGAGTTGCCGATATCAGTTCCAGAATATTTTATTCTATTATTTAAAACCGGTGGCATGGCTAAAGCAAGAGCAATTCCTTGAGACGGATGTGCCCAAGAGCGGACTTAATAATAGGCAGATTATTCACCTGATTAGGTCGGCAAAATTTTGGCGGCAGCCAATTTGATGACACCAAGAAATTTATTGGCTAGTTTTGTATAACTCTAACTGAGAATTTAGCTACTTTGGGAATTATAGCTCCTAATCCAACTACCTTTGAAAATGTTAACTTCAATCTTAGCTGCTTGGCCTGTCGCTATCTTCCTGTCGCTATACCTGTCGCTATCTTCATTTTTACTCTTACCACCCTAGATGTCAAGAAGCTTCGGTGGTTCAAACGCTTCTTTCAAGAGCGAAGAATGTTTGCACACCCGACGATGACAAACAAACAGAGGAGCAAACCATCATTGTCGATCTTAAGAAAAAGATGCTATATTAATGGTTTTATTAACCGCATCGCCCACCGCCAAGGTCATGCTCTTCGACTCCTTAAACCACGAGAAGGCTCCCAGTTCCGCCCTACAAGACGCGCCACTGCCCGGGTTCTGGCAAAAGAAAGAATGCAGATGGCACATAAGCCAGTGTACACGGTAGAACCCAATATGGCACGGCCAAAAGATTGCCCTCCCAAAGAAAGAGCACAGGGCATCGTCTGAAAGATTCCCTCTTCAGATTGTTCCGCCACCTATATCGGCGAAATAAAACATTTCTTTAAAAGAATCGGCTAGCGAAAACACAATGGGCTCAAATTCAACCAAGACATCAGCACTGTTGTTGAGCACTGCGATGTCATAGATCACCGTATTTACTTCGAGAAAACATCCATCCTGGAAATTGAGGCTGACCTTCGTCAGAGACATCTAGTAAAATCATGGAATATTCAGAATACATTAGGAAATGTGAACAGGTGCCTTGGAAATTTACCTACGGAATACACAAAGGGACTACGCCACGTGAGGAAGAAAAAGAAAAAGAAAAAAACAACCTCTTAAAAAGGAAGAAACTGCTGCCAGTCAACGTTCAGTCCCACTTTTAGAAGAACCTACTCTCAACGTGCACAGTCGTTCTTGATAAAGGAACCAAGTTGGTTCCGAGCCGTAGGGCACTTTCACATTTAGGGGTGAGTTGATAAATAGCTTTTCTTTGTCAAAATTTGATCCTAACCAGACAGACTTCTGTGAAATACGTTCATTTTTAAGACATATATGTTTCCTTGTGAAATTTGTTTAAAGATGTTTTACATATCGATGCCAAGAAACTACTGAAATGAGGTACACAAGTGCTACAGACGAAGAACAAATACTGTGAGGGAATCGGAAATAATAATTTTTGACAAAGGTGACACTCATCTATGCTTTTAGGAAATAGATAACGAATAAACACAATAGATATACTTTTGAATTGTTAGATTACTTTCCAATATATATTTCTTAAAGTGCGGATTAACCGGGGCTTGAAAATTTGTGTGCAATCAATGTTGAAAAGGCCATAACGTATCATAAAAATGAACTGCCTTCGAGGATTTCTTCGTCAATAACAAAGGAGCTCAAGGCCGAGTTGTTCTAAGAGAGTACTATGACAGTCAGTTTGTATCTGAAAAGTATATACTGCGCTGCCAGTCCTTGTACATTTTCGATTAACTCAACGTGTTTCTTTTTTCCGGGGATCCCATATCACGTTTGCGCATTTGAGTACTGATCCGTACAACTGTTTTCTAGAACGCAACCTTAGAACTCATAATATATTTATAACACCTAGCGTTAGTTTTGTACAACAACATATAAGATTAATTGACATGGTTAACGATTTTAAAAGATTTTTTTTTATTATTACGACAGGTGTTTAAAGCTCTTACTTTTTCTAGACAGAAACCGTTGGCGTTGTAGAATAAGGGCAACATATGTTTTCCTTGTTATCCTAAGTATTGCAGTTTTGTCATGGCTTATGGCAATTTTCCATTCTCGGCACCAAGATTCAATTTTATGCAGTGTATATTATATTTTATCGGCATCGCTAGGGGGTCTGATATTCGTGTAGATCAGACAGTTAAAGGCAAATGATAGCGTTACAATAATATCGTCGATGGCTATAGCAATTTCGCGTGTGTATATTCTGAATACGACGTTACCCAAAAGAGAGCCCTGTCGAACATTCATTCATACTCATAAGAAATTAGACTGTGAGCTGCTTACTTCAACAAATGTTTTCTCTCATAAAATAGTGCTCGTATCCAGTTAACCAATTTCGAACTAACTCCAATCGCCTTAAGCTTTCCTATGATACAACTATGCAGAACTCTATCAAGGGGTTTTGACATGTCTAAAATGATTCCGTCAGTTTGCCCTCCGGCATCAGTGCATGTTCCACCTTTGTTTTTCAGTGCACTTTTTCATCCTGAGACAGTGGACTTAAATACACAAGAGACAAACAGAAGCTGCGATACTGTACTGTCCCGGGGACAAGATCAACTTGGAAATTTATCTGATGGAAAACATACACAACTGGGAGCTTCGAAATATTCACTCTTTCCTGAGTACAGCTAAACACAGTTTTTATTCCAAAGCGCTTAATTTATACTTTGTGAGCAGCTCCATCGTGTATTATTTCAATTCATTTGATTATAACAATAAAAACAAATTAAAATATCAATAAGTAATGTATCTAAATACTTTATTTAAATCAACCGGCAAACTTGTTTATTTATCACTCACAAATTTTAATATTACCTTTCCCTCTCGGCAACACGCTTCTTCCGTAGAAAACTTTTGTTTACGTTGAAAACATTTGCATGGTTTCCGTTAGATTTGAAAGGGTGAGGCATGTAAGGTGATACTTACGAGGGCTGGCTTCCCTGTCCATACTCAATTATGACTGGATATCCACCATTTGTTTCCGGCTCGTCCCCAGAGATCCTTATGCACTTAGAATTACCGAAAACAGGGTCTTCATCGTAGTTTCTATATTTGAGGTACCAGGCCTCAGTGAGCGGGAACGCCTGCATGTCGACGATGAAACGAAGGGTTCCATGTGTAAGAATCCACCGATGAAACACGCTGAGCATAAATTTGCCAGGACACGCTATATTTATGTTTTTTTTTTTTTGAATGGCTCATTAGGAACCGAACATAGAAAAATATTAAATGGAAGTTTTCAAGTAAATATTTTTATACTGCTTTATTTGTTTTTGTGAAAATTAAGTACCGGAATTTCTACTTTGTCTACACATATAGACTCATTATGATGTGAAACTCATTGAATATATTCTAAGTGACTCGAAAGTAACACTCCGAAATTAAATTAACACTTACATATTATCCTGCGAGGATTTATAGTGCAGATAGTAAAACATTTCGCATTATACTGTTCTTTTTTGTATTTAAACGTATTTTGATATTTACCAGCTGATTTGAAAGAACGTTATACTTCACATACCTTGGACATATCTTGGAACATTTCAAACTCTGGATTCAGCTCAGGGTAATTAGGTTCTGCGCTTCCGGAATAGAAAGTCAGGAGAACGGAAATTGCAAAGAAGCTGAGAAACATGGTTTCTGTGGTAGTTGGCTAACGTATTAAAATAAAGGAATTATCAACTGAAGAACTAAATTCGGAACGCACTTGCGCTTGCTTATATAGCTTGTATTGCAGCGAATCTGCGCTATATTAATATTTTCCGTAAATTCTACGATTTTAGAGTGTCCATCAGTCTACGTCATACTGAACAACATTTATATAATAGAAGTAGAAAACTCATAAATCTATTCAGATACAAAAATGTCTTATAATTGTTCCTTACCCGCTCGTAAAAATAATAGTGAACCTCATGAGATTACACCAGAGAGTGGGAATATGGTACACATAATTTTGAAACAAGACCTTATTAGTCGAAAATGACCCTGAAATATGAGCTATTGTGAAGATACCACTTTTATATAAAAGTTTTCATTTGATTAGTTAGCCTACCGGCGGATAGAGGGCACTTGCGCCCACATTGCCCTTGGGTGGCATCAATTTGGTTGGTTCCCATTTCAGCGCGCTCGCGGTTGTGTTTATTTTTTACGTAATTTTCGCCTGATTTCGTGATTCAGATGTGTCCATTACTAAACACAATAGACAAAACAGTGGTACTGAGCCACTTTAAAAATCATGAAATAATTTCGACTCATAATTGAAATTTTTTTACGAAGACTTTACGATGCATAAGGTCATGTTCATCGTTAATTTGGGCGGCGAAA